>APFE030797145.1:0-17547 GCA_000404065.3 Pinus taeda | reverse complement strand
GAACTAATCCTAAACTAGGGAGAAAGTTACAACAATGTAACCATTTTCTCCATTAATAATAGAATAATATTAATTATTCTCAACTCCCCCCCTTAATGGAGAAATGGTTCTCCTGAACTCCTAGCATCTTTCTAAACAATTCAAATTTAACTCGTGCAAGAGGCTTTGTAAAAATGTGAGACACATTGTCACAAGTTTTACAATATTCAACAACGATTTCATTTGACTGTATTTTCTCTCTAACAAAATGGAACTGAGTGTCTATATGCTTGGTGTTTTTGTGGAACACTGGATTGTATGCTAATTTGATGGTGCTCTGGTTGTCGCTTTTGATAGAAGTGGGTTGCTTCTGTTCTTTTTCTGCATCTTTGAGAAGTCTCCTCAACCAGATTGTTTCACATGTTGCTACACACAATGCTTGATACTCAGCTTCACATGATGACAAAGCTACAGTACTTTGTTTCTTGCTGCTCCATGCTATGACCCCGGAACCTATGTTGAATGCATAACCTGTGATGGACCTCCGATCATCCAGGTTACCTGCCCAGTCTGAGTCTGAAAAACCTGCTAGAGTAACATCAGATACATTAGTGTACAAAATACCAAAATGAACAGTACCACAAAGATACCTCAACACGCTTTTTGCTGCATTCCATTGACTTTCAAGCCGTTTCGCCATAAATTGGGCTCAACACACTAACAGAGTATGCCAAGTCAGGTCTGGTTGTTGTAAGATATATCAGGCTGCCAACCAGCTGTCTGTACATTGTGGCATCTACCTCCTTGGTGCCATCATCACTGCTCAATTTCAGATTCTGCTACAAAGGTGTTGCTGCTGTTCTACACTGATCCATAGCAACCTTTTCTAATAGATTTCTAGCATACTTCCCTTGGGTAAGAAAAGTTTGCCCAGTATCTCTGAATACTTCTAATCCCAGACAATAGTGAAGGCTTCCGAGATCCTTCATTTCAAAAACTTGTGCCATAAGCCTTTTGATTCCTTTGATTAAATCAAATGCATTTCCTGTTATAATCATGTCGTCCATATACAAAGAAATCAAAACAATCTGCCCCTGATTATTGTACTTGGTATACAAATTAGGGTCATTTAAACTTCTATGGAAACCAGACTCTATAAAGAAAGAATCTACTTTTTCATACTAAGACTTGGGTGCTTGCTTTAAACCATATAAAGCCTTTTTCAATCTGCAAACAAGATGTTCCTGCCCCTGCCTTACATATCCTTCTGGCTGTACTAAGTAAATTTCTTCTTTTAAATCACCATTTAAAAATGCAGATTTGACATCAAGCTGGTATAATTCCCAATTATGTTTAGTAGCTAAAGCAATAAGCATTCTGATTGTATTTAGCTTTGCTACAGGTGCAAAGGTATCATCAAAATCTATACCTTCTTTTTGTGAATATCCTTTTGCAACCAACCTAGCTTTTAACTTATCTATACTTTCGTCTGCATTCATTTTTGGTTTAAACAACCACTTACATCCTATAGGTGTTTTATTTTTAGGCAGCTCTACTAAATCCCAAGTATCATTTCTAAAAATTGATTCCATTTCTTCATCCATTGCAGCTCTCCATTCCTTAAATTGACTAGCTTCTTTATAATTAGAGGGTTCTACAATGTTCAAAACTTTTGACATTAAATGCATAGTTTCTCAACTTCAATGGTAATTGAGTCTTCCTACCTGACCTCCTTGGTAGGGGAGGACTTACCTCAAATTTGTTTTCCTCTGCAATAACTGGGCCTGCTTTTTCACCTTCTTGCTATTCTTCTTCATTTTCTTCTTTCTGCTCCTGTTCCTTCTCCCTCTCATCCTCGCTGCTTTCCTCCAACAACAATGGAATGTGCCAATCATCTCCAACATCAACTTTCCTTTCCTGTACCTGTTCATGAAAGACTACATCTCTACTTGCAAATGTCTTACGGGACTCAGGATTGAACAGTTTGTATGCTTTAAACTCTGTGCCATAACCAACTAGGATGCATTTAACTGCCTTAGGGTCTAGTTTCTTTCTATCAGCTTTGGTTACATGTGCAAATGCCTTTGACCCAAAGACTCTTAAATGGTTTACTGCTGGTTTAAATCCATATAAGGCTTCAAAAGGGGTTTTGAAGCCAAGAAACCTAGTAGGACTTCTATTTTTCAATTATACAGCAGTATTTATCGCTTCTGCCCAAAACATATTAGATAGACCCTTACCTTGCAGCATGCTCCTTGCACACTCCACCAATGTTCTGTTTTTACGCTCTACAACTTCGTTTTGTTGTGGTGTATGCGGCACTATATATTGCTGAACAATCCCATGAGTTTTGCAGTATTTCATGAATTCCTTTAATTTGTATTCTCTTCCTTGATTAGATCGGAGAATTTTAATACTTTTTCCAAACTGTTTTTCCACCAGGGTTTTGAACTCTATAAAACATTGGAAAGTCTAACTTTTCTTGTTTAAAAAATAAACCCATGAATACCTAGTGCAGTCATCAGTAAATAACAAAAAATAGTATGCTCCCCCTAGCGACCTTGTTTGCATGGGACCACATACATCAGTTTGCACTAGTTCTAAGATTTTTGTTTGCCTCCTCCTATCATGCACAAGAAACTGTTCTCTGTGCATCTTTCCTAAGGCACAACCATCACAGTTTAACTAAATATTATGAAAGATGGGGAGACCTTCAACCATACCTTTCTTTTGTAACAACATAAGATCCTGCAGATTCAGATGACCAAACCTTTGATGCCAGAGTTGTTCAGCTGTCGACTCTCCTGCAACCATGGCTTGCTTTGGTATACTTTTTGCATCCAACCTGTATAGGCTTCCTACTCGCATGCCTGTTGCAACAATTTCATTCCTGCATTCCTTTATCACACAATGAGTCTTGAAAAATTCGACATGCATATCTTGATCAGCCATCATGGATACAGATATCAGGTTTTTCTTTATTCCAGGTACATATAAAACATTTGAAAGGTGACTGATTTTTCCATTTGGCAATTTAACTGAAATCACCCCATGACCTTTAATCTGATATCCATTATCATCCCCTAGATATATTTTTGATCCATTTATAATTTCTTCAAGACTGTCAAAAAATTCCTTATTACCTGTCATGTGTGAGGATGCTCCAGAATTGACATACCAGATGTCATCTTCATTTGATGCTGTAAGGGCACAGTCGACTATGAACAATCGAAATTCATGACTGAAGTCTTCTTCTTCTTCAACAAAATATCCTCTATGTTTTGAATTTACCTGTCTCCTCCTTGCCTCATCAGCCTGCTTCTTATGATAACAATCTCTCTGTATATGACCCATTCTTCCACAATAAAAACATTTCTTTTCATAATGATTTGCAAGCATACCTTTCTGAGAATGCAGATTCTTCTGTGTTGTTCCTCCTCTTTGCTTTGATTGCTACTGTGACTGCCTTCCTTTAGATAGTCGTCGTTTTGCCACTAGCGCGAGATCGTCACTTTGGGAGTTCAGATTCAGGTTTTGCCTTCGATCTTCCTCTTGCTGCAAGATCGCAGTGAGATCATCGAACGTGGGTGCTTTCTCCCTTGCCGAGACTCCAGTGATGAAGGTTTGAAAATCATCACGCATCCCATTCATTGTAATTGCAACAAGATGTTCATCAGCCACTGCCACTCCAATGGCCCCCAATCTGTCTTTAACATCCTTAATGCGCGCTACAAATGCAGTAGCAGACTCCCTTTTGTCCATTCTCATCGAAAATAGCTTGCTTTTCAGAGCCAAAACTCTGTTTGTATTCTGGGTCTCATAGAGATTTTTGATTTTCGTCCAGATCTCGGCGGACGATTTACAATCTCTGATGTGTGCAATGACATTGTCTTTCACAGACATCTTCAGCAGGACTTTGGCTTTGTTTTCTCATTTTTCCTAGTCTTCCTTCTATTGGGCTGCTTCCGGCTTTTGCTCGTCGCCTCTCACTATAGCCCAAGCATTCGCACCTTCGAGCAGAGTCTGGATCTTAAACTTCCAATTCGTGAAGTTAGATCCGTTGAGTTTACCAGATTCGTTAAGGTAAGATTCCATCGTGTTACTCATTGTGAATCTACTTAACAACAACAACAAAAAACAATACGTGTCAGATCAATCTGTCACCTCTGCTACCGATTTGCAGTGTCTGGCACTCCCGCTCCAATGAGCAACTTCGGCGTTTCCAACACAGCCGAAACAATGATCTGGTCACAATTGATCCGATCCATCTCTCCCGGATTGATTTGCCACTTCGCCGATCCTGCTCTCCTTGCAGATCGCCAACACGAAGTCGAGGTTTCCTGCAGATCTCCTCTGGCGCTTTCCCGATCTGTCTCTCCTGGACTGATCTGCACCTTCGCCGATCTGCTCCGTTTGCAAACTGCCAAACGAAGTTCACGTTGTTCAGGGATCTCCTTGGTGCTACCCCGAGCGAAAAATCCGCGCTAATTAAAAATTTCTTAGAGTAAAAAAATTGGCGCGTTTTTCCCCGTAAAATCCGCGCTAATCGGGCTTTCTGGCGATTTAGCGCGATTTCTCCCCGAAATTCCGCGCTCTAGCGCGATTTCTCCCTGAAATTCTGCGCTAATCGGTCTTCTGGCACGACTGTCAGCGCAAAATCCGCGCCAATCGGTCTTTCTGCTCAGAAAAAAAAAAAAAAAAAAAAAAAATTCCGAGTCCGAGCTAGGTGTTCTGCAGTCCACCTGCTCAATCGAGCACAGAGCTCTCGTGTACACAAACAGCCACACAGGTACTTCAAGCCACACAGGCAATTCCGCCACACAGGCAAGCTAGCTTCTACAGGCACTTCAGCCTCACAGGTGACAAAGATCAGGCTCACTCAATCTGAGCTCTAATACCAAGATAAAATATGCACTGAATTGAAAAGAAAGAGATGTAGCTCTCAGTGTGGCCTACACTCACAAAAACTTGAGAGATTCTTCTCGTTCACTTATTACAAATCAATTCAAAAATATTACATCATTAAATTACAAGACTAGGAAATAGGAAAGTTTGTACCCAAACCCCATAACTATAGGAACTATCCATAAACTAGGGAGAAAGTTACAACAATGTAACCATTTTCTCCATTAATAATAAAATAATATTAATTATTCTCAACTGCCAAAAGTATTGAAAAAAGAGAAAAAGAGTATAATAAAACTCGAGCACGAATATTCAATGTTAATAACAATACAACCTCAGGGAGTAAGTATATTGAATATGAAGTCGTTGCATTTGATATTTGTTAGTTCTACACCTTAGTGAATTTGAAGCCTTAGGAGAAGCCTAGTGTGGATGACGTACGGACTAACAATGCTAAACCAATTTCTGATGGGTTATCTGGAATCAATAGGATCAACAAACCTATAGGAGAGAGGGAAGCTAACAAGGTAAATAATAACAACCTTACTCACAATCCTAGACGGCGTAGCGTTAGGAACCGATTTCCAATTAATGCCCCCCAAGCTTCAATTAAAATGTATAGGTAGCTGAGAGGGCCTATCAAGTAAAAACACCATTGGCTAGGGCTAGGCTACAAAGAGAAGTCAGCCAGACTAAAAAATATGTGCGTCATAATAGTAGTCATAAAATATTGGGTTGTTAATCTTATGTCCAAAAAACAGTCATCCTTTTAGTCTTAAATCTTTAAATGTTTGCTTGCTTAATTTTTTTGTTAATCCTAGGAAATTTTATTCTGCATTTCCATCTACTCCACATCAATTCTCTAGTTTAACACTCTTTTGTTATTAAAGATCTATAACTGGTTATTTGCAGTTTCTGTCAATAGGTGTTGTTCAAGAAATTGAAAATTGAAACAAATAGAAGGTTTCTTTGCTATATACGTCGTCCTTAGCGAAAATAGTGGGAAAAATAGGAAGTATGCATATTAGATGCAGTAACATAAGAGTTTTACAGATATATGACAGTGATGAGAAAGCTTGTGACAAAATGATCGAAAATTATACGGTAGGATATACCTAACATCACTAACATAACATTGGATATTAACTTGCCTAAATAGAACAACTGAAAACTCAAACTCATGGAAATTACTATTTTTAGTACAACAATCAGTTAAGGAGGAACCTTTTTGTTTTTTGTGTCTAGTTTAACATTTCAAGTGTTTTTCTCTGTTTTGATTTTAAACTTTTGTACTGCTATTAAATTTAATATTTGGACAAATTTGGTAGGATAGATTAACTGCAACTTTGTGCACTTTGTTTGAACCCAAATCAAGTGACAAAATTTTATATCATGGAGCTTACCAGAGGGTATGTGTTTGTTCGTCTTTTTAAAAAAATTTCCCTTCAATACAGGATTGAGACTTGAGATATTATGTTCTAAGTGAAATAACAGAGATTTTATATAAGATTTCACTTAGACTGTAGTGTCTCTAAAACCCCAAATGAAATCTCTGGAATTCCTCTTCACTTACTGAACGTTTCCTTTTTTGTTTGTCCATAATATCATGGGTATAGACCTGAAGATGGGGATGAATGTAATGCACTTGCCTTGCCCGGCAATCAAAAGTCTAGGAAAAAAATAAAAATAAGGTATTCGATGTGTTATCCTGCTTCATTATCTATGTTACCCATTTCGATTTATCTATGCTTAGCAATTTCGATGAACTTAAACGTTAAATGACATCTTTTAATATTAACCTTTTATGACATTTTGCTGCATTTTTAGTTTGAGAAAGATAGGAAGAGAAGTTCTTCGTGCTCGAGCAAGAATCAACAAAGAAAGTTACCTCGGTTGCATGTAAATTGAGCATCCATTTTTGTTTTGTTTTATTTAGTATTTTTTATGTTAACAACTTTTCTTATTCCACAGTTGGCCTTTTTTTGTTTCATTTTCTCTGTTTTATACAGGAAGAGAAAGATAAAAGGGGAGGCGATCTAATGATGTTGAAATATTGAAGTATGTTAATATGCTTTTGACTTGCTTACTTTGTTTGTGCCTTTTGTAATTAACCAATGGGGCTTATCGTAATATTAAATAATATCTACTATAAGGATTCATGAATTATTCATAAATATAGTAAGAAAGTGAAGAGAATTATATGTTGTATAGAGAATTTCTGGACCATGGGTGTTAATATTTGATTTGAGGTATGGATTAGTATTTCTAGGAAGCACAAGCTTGACGATGATGCACATGCTTTATTAAGTTCTTAGAGTAATATTGGACAGGTATTTCCAAGATTCTTGTTGTGTTTGTTCAGAAATAGAAACAATCCTTTTGGTTGCAATTACAAGTTTAATGTATTGTGAATTTCTCGAGTGTAGGTTGAAAATATGTGAGAGAAAATCTCTAGAGCAATGTGATTCCATAGAGAAAGATTGGGAGTTCCTTTGGAGATTCCACTTTTTCATGAAAGGGTGATTGATTGAGTCTGAGTAGAGGATGAAAAATGTACTAATGAATTTTTTTGTTGTTAAATGGACTCCAAAGAATAATATGCAGAAAGTTAGACCATATGAAATCAAAGAAAAGGAAACAGGTTTCTTTCCACGCTTCTGCAAATTGCAATGAAGGGGATTCAAAACCACATAACATGAATGGAGATGCAAGAAATGATGCCTCTACTGATGGAAAATTGAAGGAGGACAATACATCGACAGCCAGACTCAATATAGAACAGAGTGACATGAGTCTTGACCATGATACATGATCTTCCATCAACCCTTCTGTGGATAGGTGATCAAACGGAAATGAACTACATCATTCCCTAACCTCTAATGAACAGAATTTGGCTGTCACCATAGTAATTGTCCCATGGAGTAATCATGACAAGGCTTTTGCATCCTCGCATCTTTTGGGCCTTCATAACCAAAAAGGTTCTTGTTCGATTAGTGTAATATCTCAAAATGAGAATGTCAAGTTGAATGTTGGAGAAAACAAGTCAATTGATGAGATTCGAAGAAGAAATATCAGGTTATTTCCCAAGCCTCAAATTGAAAGAAAGTGGTTTTCGTCTAATAACGAGATTACTGAATACTCTTTTGTTGTCTTTTTCTTAACAATATGTTTTGTGTTTCCATATTTAAAAAAGGTTTGAAGTCATGGAAATTGCTGGCAATAACTGGAAACTTGAATCCCTTTGCATCTCGTTAACTTGGAAAAAGTCATCTTCAAAATTTGACTACTTTGCTAGCTTTTATTGTTATTAAAAAAAAGGACATTTCCTAAAGTACCTGCGCTATATTGAGTTTAATATCTAGGTTGATTAACAGTACAAATAGTATTCCTCTTCTTCATGCTACATTTCTGTCAAGGGTACCTCTTAGTGAATATATATTTATTTTATATGAAAAATTAATCTCCAACGAGTCGGTGGTGGTTGGCGTGGGGGATTGTTCTCAATCCTTGAGGAAATCAAGAAATCAAATTTGAATGGGGCTTGGTAGATTATTAAAAATTTAAACAACCAACTAGAGGCATTGGCTCTATTCCAGGTGTTAAGATTATCGATGACAGTTATATCAAAAAGCCTATTGTAATTGGGGACTCTGCATACATTTTGATGTTATGTGTTTCCTCTCGATGGCCATTGGAAAGCTTACTAGAAATGTCAAGAGAATAATAATGTAACCTGCCATGTTTGAAAGTGTCGAGTATTTTCATATTGTAAGGGCGCTCAATTTAAAGGTAGACGAATTAGCCAATAGGGCCATTCCTGTGGCCTGTGGCGGTCTAAGAACAAAATGTGGGGATACATTCAACCTCATTCGTTAAGCATTAAGCCTTAGTTATGAATTCGACTTGCATGAGAGCAGGCTCATCAATTGCTTTGGATGTTGAGTTTTATTGCAAGTGGGATAATGGAAGAAAGATATGCTTACTGGTGGAATGTTATTATTGCGGAACTAGTACAGTGTTTGAGTTTGATGTTGGAGGGGATACAAAGATTCTTTCAAGGATCGAAGGAGAAATAAAAAATATGCAAAGTAATTTGAATGTTATTATTGCGGAACTAGTACAGTGTTTGAGTTTGATGTTGGAGGGGATACAAAGATTCTTTCAAAGATCGAAGGACAAATAAAAGATATACAAAGTAATTTGAGTACGATATATTTATATGTGGAGCCAGAAAATGAAAATCTAGCAAAAAAATATATCTGAGGGCGTTATGAATGGTCACAAAAATAAAGATTTCATAACACACAGATTGATTATAAGTGCAAAGAGGTTTGTATTGAATTTTTTTATTCCTCGGCCTACTTAATAGTGGAAGATAAGAGAAATAAAATTGAATATTATTATATATATATATATATTATATATATATATACTCACTCTTTTATGCCTGGAGATATTTTTACTTAATTATTTTAATTCTCTTGGGCATTTAATAAATCATGTGATTATATAGGTTTCTACTCAATTATTTATTTTGATTGGTTTGGACACTTAATAAATCTAGTGTTGTTATGCATTTATGTTAATAATTTCATTAGTTAAACATAGGTGATTTTTAAGTATGCTATGGAGTTATCCAACGAGTTCATTTCTTTAATTTGTTTAACTTTATGTGTAATCATATATCCTAGTTCTTTTTTCCACTGTTACTTTCCATTGAAGCAAATTTGTTTCCATGTATTGTTTATATTTTTTTGATATGATAGTTTCAAAACAAAATGAACTACCTATCTGCAGAGCATTTCTTGTGATCTCTTTCGTTTTTTCCAACCAAGCCTTCAAGGCAAACAATCAAAGATTAATTGATATACTTTGTTTGTATGTTTTGATGGTCATGACTCATGTATTTATCGTGCAAGGCATGAACTTTTATGAAATTAAAGTTGATTGAATGTTTTGGTCTTGATAATTTTTGGGTCATTTTGTAATTGACATTTTTTCAGTATGGGAGACCTTTACTACTTTCATAGTTGACCTTCATTTCTCTAGTTCCTATAATAAGTTCTCCTCCAACATCCACATTAGCAAAATTTGGGAGAAAAGATGGGTTCTTTGGCTTCGTCCGATGCCAAACCCTTCGCTGCTTTGATGATCTTTTTAGCTCTGGCATTTGCAGTGACCATGGTGGACAAAGACAACTCGTGCTTTTCTGTTATTTTCCCTTCTCATTTTTTCTAGCTTTCAAGAACGACTGTACTTGAGCACTACAAAAATTGGAATTTCGAATGTGTCTGCCATGTCTATGTATTGGAGCATTATTGTATCCATGTCCCTAAGCTGGGGTAATTTTTTTTATAGTTTCTGCAACTTTTATGTCCATGTTTGGCTTTATGAGATAATGGGAAACTAAGTTTCGTGAACTTTGCAATCCAAAAGACCCACATATTATAAGTGATCTTGGAAAATACCACTTGTCCGAAGGTGGGATTGATCAAACAAGTATTGGTTTTGTAAATCAAATATACATGACCTTGGTTCAAAGATGGGACCTATCTTGAATGTTCAATACCTTGGACAACGATGGTGATGGCGTGGTTACTAGTGATGGCGTGGTTACTGCGGATGATGTACAAGAGTTACTGTAAAAGCTTTGAATTCAACATATCTCTAATAATAGTATGAAATTAGTGATAGGCTCTTCCGATCATATGAACTTCCTAGTTTCCTTTCATTTCATGTCATGACTCTTTTAATAGCTATTTTAATTTTGGGTATATGGTAGTCATTTTAGTTTTTTTAATTTATTTTATTTAAATTACTTTATTTTAGTTATATTAGTGGTTTTATTTAGTTATAGTTAAAATTAATTTAGTTTAGCTTAAATTTATTTTAATTTTGGTTTAAGCTAGCTTAATAGTTTTAATTTTTGTTTGAATGAAATATTGCCCTATAAGTTATTTTAAAATAATGTTTTATTTTAAAATTTTTTTTAGTTGAATTACTTAATTTAAATTTAAATTTTATATTAGTTTTTTTTTTTTAGATTTTTCAAACTTATTTTAGAATAATTTAATATTTTGTTTTAAGAAATTGTTGATAATTTAAATTATAGATGGATATGGCAAAATTTTACAAAGTAAAACATGAATACAAAGCTCAAAGGGTTCTATTTTTTCAAAAATATATACCTTTTGTACTAGTGTGAAAGACTTATTCCGGGTCCCTTTACACCTCTCCCTACCATCCGTGATTTATTAATATAAATATAAATCTAATAAAAATGTATAAGCACGGTGTAATTGTTTATTGACCGTACTAGTCTGTCTGTTAAGAGATAATTGATTGTGAGAATGATTTCAGGTAAATCATATGGAGAATCATTTGTCCACTCGTTTAGAACCAACTAGTGTGTTATTTGTCCATTGGTTTAGAACCAACTAGTGTGGTTCAACGTCAAGACAAGTTGAAGAACAAATGTGAGCGATCTGTTAAATAAAGCATGCAGGTCCTTCAACGGATGGTTAAAAAGACCTCCAGTTTATATATATAATAATATTATTAATTAATTATTTATTTACAAAATAATATATTAACCATTGTTAATATTAATTAATATTAACTTCAAATTATATATTAATTAATTTTAAATTAATATTATTAATCAAACTAAGGGTATATTTTTCTTTTTTCAGTCAGGGAAGGGCTTTAAATAAATCCAGACCCAGCGATGATAATATATATATATTATAATCATATACTATAATAAAATTTTAGAATAATGAAATAGTGGGACTAAATTTTTGTTGCCGTGCAGCTCTCCTTGTTAATAACTAAACTTTAACTCTTAACAAATTACAAGTGAAGCCATACCTACGAGTATCCTTTAAAGATTTCAAAAGCATGCTTCCACTCGTTCAGAAGACTAGCTTCGTTGTTGAGTATTGGCCTTGGGTACCAGAAGCCAACAACCTAAACTTAACCTCAAACATTGTAGTCGCTGAATACTTTCTAATTTGCTACCCCATTCATGTACAATAAAACATTGATTTTAGTTTTGTTAGATAGATTGACTAATTGTAGAGTGCAGTGGCATTGGTGGCTAGCATTTGTTGTAACTACCCACTATCCACAAAAATGTAGCTGTTAACCAGATCTTAAAAAAATACGAGTTTGGATGACTGATTCTGGGTGATGAACTTCTAATCAGATTTCGACATTCGTATACAGAAATTTATCCGTATATTGAGAATTTATAAAGTTTTGTTTAGCCGTTGAAGCTGAAAATGTTTTCCCTTGGAATTGCACGAAGAACAAAGGCAACTTTGGAGATAGAGATCTTATAACTCTGCAAAAGAACTGTACTTGTAACGTAAATGTACTATAAAGTTTATCATTTATGAATCAAGAAAAAGGGTCGAAAGATGCGTGATGGATGAGAAGTGGTCACTCAGTGTGGGGTCGCTCGCAGTAATCACCTGCAAAGGAAGATATCGCTCGCCTTTGAAGTATACCAATCTCTACAGTATTACACTATGCGTACACAATCGTACAAATATATGACGACACTTCCATCAAGTATTAAATTTCCACTCGCTGGCTGTCGCCAAGTAAACATCCACGAAAACACTCCATTCCAAATCTCATCAATTTCAGACGAATAATTACGAAAATATTCCATGCCCAATCTAATCAATCACTTGTAAAAAAAAATAAAAGTTTACGTCGTGCTACACTTCATTCAAACTTCAACTTTGTTTAACAGAGCTTAGAACGGAAATCCGCTCAGAGA
This sequence comes from Pinus taeda, assembly GCA_000404065.3. NCBI lineage: Eukaryota > Viridiplantae > Streptophyta > Pinopsida > Pinales > Pinaceae > Pinus > Pinus taeda. The sequence goes on along the minus strand of APFE030797145.1, from coordinate 4,874 downwards.
TGTGCAAATTAAAGACTAGTTTCTTATACTATGAACTTATTTCTTTAAGTCAGACTAGCTCTTTGACAGAACAAAAGGAATCTTAAAACATACACTGTATAAAAAAAATAAATTATATACTGCTTTACATTATTTTAATCACATTAAAAAAAAATATTTCAAATTATATTTAACTAAAAATTTCAAAATTATTAATTTTATATAATCTAAATATTTAATTAATTTTACCGAAAAAATTAATCTATTGCCGTATTAAAAACCAATATAAACAACCTATCATAACATTAATATCTCACCCTTCACCATATTCCACCCATAAAGTCACTTCTTTAACTCTGTTTACAACTTATATATTCAAATGAAGCTATCATTACAACTCATTCCATAACAGTTATAGAGGAAGACATGAAGCTATTGATAAAAAACCAATATAAACAACCTATCATAACATTAATATCTCACCCTTCACCATATTCCACCCATAAAGTCACTTCTTTAACTCTGTTTACTTCTTTAACTCTGTTTACAACTTATATATTCAAATGAAGCTATGATTACAACTCATTCCATAACAGTTATAGAGGAAGACATGCAAATTACAAGCAATGGCTAACCAGCTTGCTATAGGGTATTAAATGCCCTAGTACATGCATGCTGTATAACAATATAACATACTGCCTTGGTGGCTACATAAATTGAAAATAAAGACAGTGTGTTATATTGTTATACAGCATGCATGTACCAAGGCATTTAATGTCCTATGGCAGGCTGGTTAGCCCTTACCCAAATTACATAATATCAAACTTCAAATTTAAATTTAAAAATATAAAAAACATATGATATAGTAAAATTTTATCAACATGCAGTTTTTAAAGTGTAAAACGATTATTTTGAACTAATTTTATTAGTTTTTAATATGCAAATTGATACAATATTAAAACTATTGTAATACTAATATGCAAATTGATACAATATTAAAACTACTTTTATTAAAATAGTTTTATCTTATAACAATCTTATCAGATAAAACAAAACACGCTGCTGCAAATTTAGTACCCAAAAATTCCCATTACTAATTTGAAATGATTTACTATGTGAAAACAAAATTATTTATCGGCATGGCCAATGTTGCTGGTTCCCGGAAGAACTCTTCTAATTCTAAGTCTGTTGAACTTTCGGATACGGTGGAGAACAGAGTACAGTCTGGACACGACAGCACGTTCAACTCGGACAAACCTTCAGCTAAAGTAGCTGCATCTCCTGCAAAATAATAGGATTGCGGGGCTCTCTCTTCATGTAAACTCCAAATGGAAGAGCTACAGTTCGCATCTTCTGTTTCAAGCAAATTAACATCTGCCATCGCCAATGCAATGTGCTCCGAATCAACGGATGTGATGGAATTTGTATTCTCCTTAACATTACACAATTTAAAGGCGTCATCTGAACTGCAATAATTAGTACAGCCATTAGCGTTGCAATGGTTTTCAGGGAGATTATCCTCTGCCATCACAAAGGAAACGCGCCCCACATCGTCGTGCGGGACGGAACTTGCATTTTCTGTAACGTTAAACAATTTGAAGGTTTCATCTGACCTGCAATTACTACGGTCATAACCGTTGCAACGCTTTGATCTTACCATTTCAGAGTATCTGACGGTCGCTGTTATTCTGACGGGGATCGTTTTGAACACATGATTGTCTCCGGATTTTGAGTTTGTCTCCAGATTTTGCGCTCTCGATTTGGGTTGACAATTCTTTATTGAGAGCAGCCTCTTGTTCAGACGAGTGTTCCAGTAATTCTTGATTTCATTGTCTGTTCGTCCAGGCAGTCGTCCTGCTATCAACGACCACCTGCAAGCATCCCCACAAATACACATATCAGGCACACACAAACGGATATGGGTGACACCTGCAATCCAATAAGTCATTCATTGTGTTGAGAGGTGTTCAGTTCAGTGTGGCAGCGATGTTGTAGTATATTTACAAGTTGAAAATCGCCATGCTAAGCCATCCCGGTGACTTATAAGATCTCAAACACAGATATCATTAAACACGATCACTTCTCTCCCTATTTTATTGATATGTTATCATCCTAACAAAGTGAGTGTGACTTTTTCTAATTCTCATGCTAATTCATCCCACCACTTCTCTCCCCATTTTATTGATATTTTATCATCATAACAAGGCGAATGTGTTTTTTTCACATACCTGTTGCCAAGAAGGCGATGCATCCGAAGTATGAGGTCCTCCTCATCCGGAGAAATGTTTCCGCGCTTAATGTCGGGACGAAGATAGTTTATCCAACGTAATCTACAACTCTTTCCACACCTCTTTAGACCTGCAATCCAAAATCTCTCCAGTTATTGAACCTCTGAATACACATTTTACTTCAGCATTTATAAATTACTTTTAGAGCTTTGCAGAGATTCACCTGCTCTTCGTGGGAGGTCTGTCCATCTACCATCGCCATGAATCCGAATGTATTCGGAGAGAATCATATCCTCCTTCCTGGTCCATGCTCCGCGGTTGAGCCCTTGTTTTGAGCACCAAGGAGATCTCCCCATCTTGGATTTTCTTGGCCTGCAACTACACGGCTAATGATATCTTCGCGGGTCGACGAGTATATATAAAGTTTAAACCGCAATTAGATTCTCCCAGCTCAAAATGATTGATGCAGTAAATCTTTAGCGAGTAATACTATGTGACCATATCAATCATCCACATTAGGATTGTGACATTTCGACAGTTAAATTTCTCACTCTATTACCAAGCACAAAATTGTTAACGTATTCTGCAGCAACAGCAGGTTTTCTAGCGGAAATTGAACGACTTTTTTTCCCGACATGCCTGACACTGTAGCAGCTTTGCATGTAAATGGTTTTAACTTTTTAGCAATAATATCTCCTTATCTTTGGAATAGTGATTTATTTCTCCCCTTTTTCTGATTACTACTATCGGTACATATAAATGGAGATAAGATTCTATTAATATATTTAAACAAGGGAGCCAGTGCCGTGGCGGTAGTCCTTGCCGGGGTTTGCCACAACAAACAGCAAGCAACACGTGGCGTTCATGTTGGTGAGATGCGAACGCAGTTTGTGCATCGACCCAGCTAGCGGTGGTTCAGTTCTCCCATAACATTAATCTAGCTATCGAGGTTGATCGAGTGCCCTTGTTTGATCAATGGAATGAATGAATTCCCCATCTCTTAACAACAACCTAAAGCAAGCCCTTAGAGCGGATTTGAAAAGATCAAGAAATTAGCGGATTTCGCAAATTCAGGGAATATCTTCAACGGCTACTCCATTTCGAAGATTTTTGCTTTTGGGCTTCCATTTCAGCCTGCACCAGAATGTTAAGGTTTTATTTTTCATAATTGAAAGTTGGAAAAGTTTTATGTAGTAATTGAAATGTTTAGATTAGAGTATTGTTTATGTAAACATTTTATGTTAATAAAAGTATTTTGTTTCATTCTATTGAAATGTTTATATTGAGATTTAAGTTTTACAGGTTTTTAATATATAATTTTTTAAATAGCATGAGAAGAAAAGACAATGTGCATATTTGTAAAAATATAAGATAAAAGAATTAAGTAATTCAAGTTTATTAATTAACGAATCGGTATTAACTAGAATTTGTGATATGACTAAATTTGTGATATGACTAGGATGGAGTCAATTCAATATTATATCCAGAGACTTCAAATTTTTTTGAAGTTTTAAATATACTACATCCTTAATCATTAAAGCAACGTATAATTATTTTAACACATAAATTAATTAATTAATTACTATAAAAATGCAGCAACGTATAATTATTTTAACACATAAATTAATTAATTAATTACTATAAAAAATGCAAAAGAAATATAATATTTCAAGTAAGGTTATGGTATATATATTAGATAATTAACAGTGTTGTTAAGGAAAAGATTTCAAAAGCACACTAAAAAGTATGCCTAAATTAATGTGAAGTGGATCGATCACTATAGTCCATTATTGTACTAATATTTTTCAAAACGATTTTGAAAAGTGGTGAGGTATATAAGAGTTACTGTGAAGTAAAAACCAAAAATACATAGAGTGAGAGCCTCTCTAGTTTATTTAGTTACATACATAGCATACACGCCATATTTATATTTTTTTCATTATAAGCTTATCCATCACTTAAAATTGTTGCCCGTCATGACATAGCCTGTCCACACAACTAGTAAAACAATAATGAATTAAATTCATCATTCACACGGGCATTGAATAACATTAGCATGAATGAATGAAAAAATTTACAGAGCTACGTTATACTGATAGCTGAACCGCGACTTACTGGACTTAATCACACGACTTAATTATACTCGTCAATATTTAGTAGCGTTGATCAAATAACAATAACTTACTAGAACTACGTTGAATATTAAAAGTCATATAAATAAATTAATAAATATATACCATATAAATAATAATTGAATAAGATATAAGTAGGGTAAAATAGTATTATATAAAAAAGTTCAAAACATTTGAATTACATCTACATCTGAAATTTATTTATTTAAATAAATTAATACCCATATAATAATAATGAAATTAAATAATAAGTAGGGTAATAGTATTACAATAAAAAGTGAGAGCATTTTGAGTATTAAAATTTACATCTAAATTTATTTATTTAAATAAAATAATAAATGCATAACCATATAATTAATAATATATTAATTTTATTTATTTATTTATTTCATTTATTTAATAAAATAATAAATGTATACCCATATAAATAATAATTGAAATAAGATATAAGTAGGGTCAAATAGTATTATAGTAAAAAAGGTGAGAGAACATTTTGAGATATAAATCTACATTTGAATTTATTTATTTAAATAAA
>APFE030797141.1:71479-81987 GCA_000404065.3 Pinus taeda | reverse complement strand
TAAAAATAATTAAAATTAAAATTATTACCCAATGCTCTCTTAACTAGGGTGACTAGTTGATTCCTTCAATTTCCCTATTAACTAGCACACAAAAGGGATTAAAGGGGCGCACATAATTATGCAAATGTCAAAACAATTGCACACTTCTTAATGGCTGATATCTTAAATGGGAGCACTCAAAAAAATTAGCAAGTACTGCGACCAGGTTCGTTCTTACTGCACCCAGGCTAGACTTGGAAGCATAATCTCCATCTGCAACACTCAACAGAATCTCCACCTACACCTCTCCCTTTCATCGACCCTGGTTGGTTAATGTATTTCCTACCTTAAGGGCATCCCCTACTATAATGAATCTAGTGCTAAATCTAAAGCATTTTTAAATTCATGTATCATTGTTATATTTGTTTCAGTTTGATATGGATGACTATATATACATAATATTAATTTATTATTAAATAAAAATATGTATATATTAATTTTCCTAGATATTTAATTTTTTAAATTAAATATAAATTTTATTTTATTTAAATAATTTATAAAAAAAAATCTATAAATAGTTTAATTATCTTTGTTGTTAATAGTATTTCATTCATGAATATGTTTTTTTTTTATGAATATAAGAATATAGATATAGTTAAATAAAAGTTAATGTAATTTGGTTTGAATTAAAGTTTTAAAAATTGTTTTTATAATATTTAATTTTTAATATTTATTTGAAGATAAATATATTTCTTTAGTATTAAATGTATTTGGATTTAAGATGAAATTAAGTTAATAACTTAATAGCTTTCTATATAGTCTGAAAGATTTGAACTTGAGACCTTTACTAATTTATAATTCGTGAATGATTAAATTTGAATGTTATTTCTACTTAATTTTGAGGTATTTAAAAAAAAAAAAGTCTATATGTATTAGGATGCTTTTGGATATTTCTATTTATATTAAGGTATCTCCTTGTAATTTTCGATAGATTTATATTAATTAAAGTCTATTTCACTATTTATAACTTGTGTTATACATTTATTTCAATGGAAAATTGAATTGTTCAATCTAATAAATAAAAATAACATTTTAATAATAAATAGTGATATAACTAATTTAAAATCTTATCCATACATATTTATACATGATACATGTTTATTTATATTGAAAAATAATGTCTTTTGGGTAGCTCAATTGGTGATCAAAGTAATTCTAAATTGATGAAAATCGAGAGAAAATTTCCTTATTTGAGACTTGTTTCCATTTCTCTTAAATTTTATTCCCTAATTTAAAATATAAAGCTCCAAAATATTTCCCATCAAATTAATTCAATTTCTTCGTGCTTCTTTGCAAAACAAGTTAATATATTTGACCTAATTTGAATTTTGATCGTGCTTAATTACAAAATAAGTTAATAAATTTGACCGAGATCAGATTTTGTTCCCGCTTCGTGGGAAAAATAGTTAATAAATTTGAGCTAATTTGAATTTTATTCCCGCTTTCTTGCAAAAACTAGTTAACAAATTTCTTCCCAATTGCGAGAGAAGTTATTAGAAAGTTAATATGTTTGACCTAATTTAAATTTTGTTCCCGCTTAATTGCAGAAGACTTTAATAAATTTGACCAAGTTTAGTTTTTGTTCCCGCTTCCTTGGAAAACACGTTAATAAATTTGATTTTATTTGAATTTTATTCCTGCTTTCTTGCAAAACGAGGTTAATAAATTTGACCTAGTTCAGATTTTATTCCCGCTTCCTTGCAGAACAAGTTAAGAAATTTAACCGAATTTGAATTTTGTGCTCGCTTCCTTGTGAAATATAGTTAATTTAATTTAAAAGATTATTAAATAAAATATCTATTTTTTAATAGTAAATACTAATTTCATCTATTTAAAATCTTATTCTGAAAGAACAAACTCTAACCTTATATTTTAAGCAAAAATTTAGAAATAGTTAATTTTTTAAATCAATTTTATTAATTATATTAATGGGTATTATTTTAATAAGAAGAGAAGTTAATTTCTTTTATGATATAAAAACAACCTGTGAGTGATTGAAGAGAAACATTAATAAACATTAAAATGTTCTATTCAATCACTCAAAAGGTATGTTTTTATATCAATCAAAAAGAAAATCACTTTAGTTGATTAGGTTTGATTTTTTATTTTAATTTTTTTTTAAACAAAATTACATCCATTATTATTACTTTAAATTTATAAACTAATATATATTTTTTAATATTATATAATTTCTATTTATAGATTTTAGGAATTTAAATACTAATTAATTTTGTAAATTACTTCGATAAATGTTATATTATTGAAAATTTCTTTAATTAAACTTGATAAATATAATTTAAAATTTAATTGAAAAATTAAAAACTAAATAATTCTTTTTTTTCCTAATCTCACCCAGGAACATCATATTAGTTTCATATATTTTAAAAATAGTTTTGGCAAACGACAAAACCTCAATACCATTTTTTAAACCGCTCTTAAATCCCTAATAATTTTGTTAATCACATTTATAAATGTTGTTTTTGAAAATTAGGTACAAATTCTTAGCGGGAAAGCCCAATTTTTATCACCACTATTACATTACATGGACAACTCACATTTAATAATTTAACGGTCTTTAATGATAACTATTACATTACATGGACAACTCACATTTAATAATTTAACGGTCTTTAATGATAACTAATCTGAAGCTACTCGAATCTTCCATGAAACGACTCCGAATAAAGCAAGGCGGCTTACCTAAACATGCAGCAATTTCCAAGTAGCAATATGGAGCTTTAGTTTTGGTTCAGGTTCTGTTGTAAACCCTGACCTTGGACTTGCACCCAACTACTGCGATTGGGTTTCTGTCAACAGCGGATTTGTACCAAACGATTTTGGACATTATTTGAGCTGTGGAGAAGGAACACTCGTCGAAACAACAGTCCAAACTGCGTTCACCAGTCACAGGGCTCACCAGTAAGTAAAATGTTATTACAGTTCCCTCAATAGCCGTCATTTCATTTTTACCTTTTGTACTGCACGTTAACGGTATGAGCTTTTCAAACCCTAAATTACATTATAATAACTATTATATTCTGAGGTACAATCCCTCTGAAATAGCTAATGATTTCATTTCTGCAGTAGGTACTGCACACTAGACAGTGGCTGTAGTTTAATCAAACAACTGCAACCTTTGTCTGGAATTGGGGGCATGTCTCCTCATGACATGGCTCAACGAATAGAGTGGACTTCAAGGGTCGAGGACAGATCATCTGGACTACCTCCTGGATGTCCGGCTGTCAAAGGTGGGGCAGACGCAGAGGGGACTGCAAAAAGGGTTGTCAAAGGTGGGGCAGACGCAGAGGGGACTGCAAAAAGGGTTGTCAAAGGTGGAGCAGACGCCCATGAGACTGCAAGAAGGAAAAAACGTGAATATTTGGAATATCACAGAGAACGGGTGAAACAGATGCGAGCTAGACATTCAAGAGACATCGCAGATCCTGCCCCTGTCAATGAACTGGACCTTGAGTTTCCAGTGGAAAATCGGAGTTTGACCACAGAGAATCGAGGTGATGAGAAGGCGCGCAAACTGAAAGGGAAAGATGAAGCAGAGGAAACATTTAGTGCCAAATTCAACAGTAGAGAGGTTAAAGATGTTTCCTACAAAGAGGCTCATGAAAGGAGGTTAGTGGTATCTATGTTCCATGATTTTGCGCAGGGACTGGCACATCATCGGAAAAGATTGGGTAAAGAGAATGACCTAAGAATCATAAGGGTTTTCGATCATGCATCAGAGAAAGTTAAATTTCTTTGCCGAAATCTTTGCAGGAATCATATAGGTCCTGTTCCTGGAGTCGAAGTTGGGGATGTATTTCAATCCCGAAGGCTGTTGAGTATCATAGGATTGCATAGACCTGTTGGGGCAGGCATATACTATCTAAAGCCAGAAGAAACAGGTCACGCGGTGCCATTGGCTACCAGCGTTGTTGCTTCCGGTGGTTATGAGGACAATATTGACAATGGAGATGTAATAATATACGCAGGCCATGGTGGGAGGAATGATAACCAGAGAAAGAAACAGAAACAGGTTTATGATCAGCTTCTCACTCCCGCTAATGCAGCCCTACGGAATAGCTGGAAGGAAAAACAGCCTGTTAGATTAATCCGATCATGTGAGGAATTGCCTTGTGGGTATAGGTATGATGGGCTCTACAATGTAGAGCATTCCTGGTTAGAAAAAGGACGAGCGGGATATCTGGTGTACAAATTCAGACTAAGGCGGAAAGGAGATCAACCTCCTCTCGTTTCTCATATAGTGCGGTTTAGGGCTGGTCCCCATGGTAAGAAAATCGGTGTAATCAAGGAAGATATTGCGTTAGGACAACACAAATTTTCTCTACCAGTCGTTAATTCCGTAGACAATGTCTACATTATTGATGATTTCGAATACCTCCTTACCGTGAAATATCCCTATTTCTTCCCTAAACCAGAGCTGCCAGAAGGATGTTGTTGCACTGGTGAATGTACTGATACTGAAAACTGCCTTTGTGCTAGAAGAAATGGAGGGAAATTCCCTTACAGAACCGATGGGATACTCATTAAACCTAAGACAGTAGTGTATGAGTGCGGTCCTAAATGCAGATGCTCACTAACTTGCACAAATAGGGTTTCTCAACAGGGGTTGAAACATAAGATGGAGATCTTCAGGACACCGAGGAGGGATTGGGGAGTTCGGACATTGGAATTCATGAAGGCAGGTACATTTATTTTGGAGTACACAGGTAATTTATATCGCTCGAAAAGAACCTCAATGAATAACTTTATTTTCCCAATATCTTCTATATCCAATGAGGGAAATTTAGGTGATGAATTAGTGTCGGGTTCTCCTATTGAAATTCTTAAGGATAAGGGTTTCAAAGTTGATGCATCTAGAAGTGGAAATGCAAGCAGATTCATAAGGAGGAGTTCTAGACCAAACATATTTGCTCAGTATGTTCTACATGACCACCATGTCAAGGATATTCCTCACGTTATGTTATTTGCTCTTGAAAATATCCCACCTTAGCTTGAGTTGTGTCTTAGCTCATCTCTACAAGGAGTCCATAGCCACCTATTGGGAGAGGCTACACCATGGGTGAAAAGATTGGTTGGGAAGTAGAACTGAATAGAGAAGCATGGTAGAATGTGTCTTACCAGTTTTTGTCTGCAGTATTGAAGTATTGTTCAATACAAGCACTGTTTTTGGTTAGAAGCTTTCTTTCCTGGAGGAAGCATGGTTCAATACAAGTTTTAGGCACTGTCTTTTGTTAGAAGCTTTCTTTTCTCTAGAATTTTCATGGATATATTTTTCAATCTAAAAAGCTATTAACATATGTTTTCTTTATTTTAACTTTTCAGCCATTTAGAATAGTGACATTAAGCTATTCCCATAATTTTTCCCCATATTTTAGTTTTTCAAGCATTTAGAATAGTAATATAAAGGTATTAGCCTATTTACTTTTTTATTTTAATGTTCCAGATATTCAATTGATATTCTTTCTGCCTTTATCTGAATTTATAACTCTTTTATACTAGTGCAATTTACAAAATTTATTTTCCTCACATTTAGAAAATCCTCAGCTGAGATGATTGTGGCATGAAGGTGTATATTTTACTACAATTTCATATGGATAATTATTCTATAGTATGTTATCTTTCTGAGTTAAGTGACATTCAAAAAAATATGGATAAAACCATAAAGCTGATTTTTTTTTTTTTCATTTGTTTATTAGAGATAGATTATTTTAATATTATTTTTAAATGTATATATCTAATATTTAAGTTAACAAGAAACAGGGTGACACTTGAATATCATACTTTTTCTAGTATAATTTTGTTAATTGGTTGGATGTTTCAAATAGGAAATAGAAAATAGTCTTTTGGCCGTGAAAGAATATATGGTATTTTGTGAAGGTTTTTCTCAAGAAGATGTTAGAATTCATAATATAATTTTTGATAATTAAATTTTTAATGCAAACTATGACATTTGTTTTACAAAAAAAATATTTTTACTATAAGAAAATAGAATATAAATGATGCTCATAGTTATTAAATTTGAAATTTCAATGCTTTAATATCCAAATTTATTCTCGAAAACTTTAAAACTTTTCTAAAAGATCTAAATTTAAAATAAGAAATAAGTTACCAAATATCACGTGAAGTGATGCCAAATAGAAATTTATCCTAATAATAGTAAGTAATTAATTTTTGAAAGTTTAAATAAACATTGAAATTTAAAATTACATGTTTCTTACTTCACAATTTTATTAGTGGTTGAATATTGTAAGAATTGAGAATATTTCATGGAGAAACATATTCAAAATATTGTTTATTTCCCTAAACATTTAACTAAGAATAATCTTGTAATTGATATCATCTAAATGAGTTGTTCGAGAAATTGGAGTATATATCACTTATGAAGTAAAATTGAATGGAGAAGCATGGTAAAATGTATTGAGTAGTGCAAGAAGCAAGAAGCATTATTCAATACAAGTTTTAAGTTTTTTCTTTTATTATAATCCTTCTTTCCTTAAGAATTTTTATGCATACATTATTCGATCCAGAAGAATGAATACTAAGCTATTACTTTTTCTTTCTTTCTTATTTTAACTTTTCAATAATTCTATAGATATGCTTTATATGTGTTTAAGTTATTTTATATTTTTTTTGTAATTTGTATATTACAAAGTTATTTTTTCTCAAAGTTAAAGAAACTTGGGATGTAGTTATTTATTTAGTGTATTTTCGTTTGTGAGATAATTAAGATATGAACATACACATTTGACTACAACTTTATGTTGATAGTTACCTTGTATTATGTCATCTTATTATGTAAGTAGATATACAAAGAATGTGATTATGACCATAATTTTTATCATCATTACATTAGAGGTAAACAATTTTCAAACTATCTTTTAACTATTCAATGCACATATTTAAGATTTAAGTTGACAAGAAATAATTGTGTATCTTGAACATCATATGCTTTCCCCTTTTACTTGGAAGGAACTTGAACATTATATGTTCTGTCCCAAATGTAATCTTTATTAGTTGGCAAGCTGCTTTAAACAAGAAATGATCCTTTGGCCATGAAAAAATACATGATATTTGAACAAGTTTTACTAGAAAAAGAATGTTGGAATTTTGAAAAGTTCAAAAAATGTTGGAACTTTTAATCATATCTCATTTAATCTATACTCATTATCAATGATTAGATATTATCTTTATAAAAATACTTATTTTGTTTAATAAAAATAGGTAGAGTGTTTTCTTAAAATTTTGAACATTTCATATTTATAAAATCTAACAAAAATATCTTTATGAAAATATATCTCTTAATACAATAAATTGAAAAAAAAACTATTAAAAAAATGTGACTTAATTTGAATTTTACTTTAATTGGTTTGAAAAACAAGTTACGGGTAAAAGTATTTCTTTAATAAAAAACCACTACTGTAAATTTATAACTGTTATTATGGGGTTAATTACATTACCAGATGTTGTTTAAAATTTGATACAAATTTTTAAATGGAAAGAAAAATATTTTTCTCCTCAATATAAATATGTACATAATATGTACATTTCAATTAAACAAATAATACATATTAAAAGATTCATAAATTAAATACGAATTGAATTTTGTTCTTCATATATATATTTAGAGCAATAAATATCAATTTCATCTCTTTATGAATTACAGTATTTTAAGTTTTAAATGAAGGAGCGGAAATATTTTGATAGCTATTACATTAAAAACCCAAATTTAATCCTTTAACTATCTTTAAAAATCTTCACATTAAAGACCCTAGCATCTTCGATGAAACGACTACCATTAAAGCATCTGACATGAGCTTGAAGTAATGTGCGAGTGGCAATATGCGGCTTCAGTTCTGATTCAGCTTTTGTCGGAAACCTTGAATTTGCACTAAACTAGTGCGGTACTCAAGCCAATAAATCTCAAGCCAATGATTTCACTTGCACGGCATGGCCAATGATGTTATACTCATCCGTTTTGCAGAAATAGGGTTTCTCAACACGTGTTGAATCATAAGTTCATCGAGATCGTCGGGACACCAAGGAAGGATGAGGGAGTTCCGACGTTGGAATTCATGCAAGCCCGAGTACAGAGGCAATCTGCATCGCTCCCAAAGCATTTCAATGAATAAGTTGATTTCCCCAAAGCATCTCAATGAATAAAATTCGGGTGACCTACGAGGGGTGGGCAAGGATTAATTAGTATCGGCCTCTATTTTTCAAAGTTTTTGGAATCAGAGTTTAAAAGTCGGTGCATCCAGAGGTCGTAAGCAAAGAGATTCCTACGGAGATCGAGACTAGACGTATTCGCTCAATTTGTTATACAGGATTACCATGACAAAGACAAGGATATTCCTCTCATGTTATGTTATTTGGTCTTGAAAATATTTCATCTCAGCTTGAGCTGTCTCTTAGCTCATCTAGACAACAAAGTCCATAGCCACCTATTCCGAGAGGCTATCAACTTAGAGCAAACCATTGATAACAAGTTCAGTTAAGAAGTAGATGTTGGGGATTTTTATGGGGAAAATCCCAAAAACACAAAAATAAAACACACAGAGTCAATGCTCTGTTTCCTTTACTCGAGGATCTTTTTGTGCACAAGGAAAGTTAAAAAAATTTACTGAGAACAGAGTATTGCACCACCATAAAAGATTTCTATTCATTAAAACAAATTCACTGATACATATTCATCCTCTTTGCTGAGAGGGATTCACCCAAAAATATTCACCAAAAAAAATTACTCTGCCTCTGTTACAAAATGGATTTTACATCACTGTGTAAAATCTTCTTTTCACATTTAATTCTGTAAAAATAGCTTTTACATTTACTGCTCTAAGAATAGAAATTCTTACATAAGTTTACTGCTGTAAAATAAAAATTTAACATTCACCACTGTGTGAAACTTTCATTACATTCGACCTGCTGAATTTACAATTGCATATTCAAAGAAAAAATGTGCTTTTACACATTACCAAAACCTCCACGCTGCTGAGTTTCACCGTATATTACAAAATTTGTCAACACATAATCTATGCACTGCTGTGCATTCTCCTTTGTTTTTTTTCGCTCCCATGAACTCTTTGTTCTTCTCCTCCCCGTGTGCAATACCATACATAAAAAAAAAGGTCAACGCCCATAAAACATATGTGTGAACAAAACACAACGCACTCTCTGTTCTTCTCCTCCCCGTGTGCAATACCATACATAAAAAAAAAGGTCAACGCCCATAAAACATATGTGTAAACAAAGCACAACGCACGATTACAATTTTGCATGCGGTAAAAAAACATTAAATGTTTTACCTAAAATCTACTACTAACATTAAACTTCATTAAATGTTTTTTTTTAAATTCTGATCGAACAAAACTATTACTCCACGCAACATTTACTTGATACAGGCCCCGTATGCACCTTGGAGCAATCAACGGCGGAGAACCTCCCTTGCGATCGGACGGATATCGGATGACCAGTTTTGACCGACTTTTATCGTCCGATAAGTGTCAGAGGGTGATGTCACCCCACATCCACGCGTCAACACTATATCTCATCGGAGTCGTTTGCACGGAAACCATCTGCAAACAAAAAGCGGTCCGATGAGGTTACTGGCGGTTTGTGGTTTTCTGCGGTGGTTTTGGCGTTGGTACAGTGCGCGGTTGAAATTACAAATTCAACACTCCCCTTTAATTTCGACTGTTGGGCATTCGGTCATACCCAGACACTTCATCAAAAATTCAAAGCTTTTCTGATCCAATGGCTTTGTCAAGATGTTTGCAACATGTTCATGAGTCCTGCAATGTTCTAGGACAGTTTCTCCATTGTTCACCAATTCTTTGATGTAGTGAAACCTTGTATCAATGTGTTCCGTTCTCTTATGAAACACTGAATTCTTTGACAATGCAATAGCTGAGTTATTGTCACAAAAAATCAATGTCGCTTTTGCCTGCTCTTGGCCTAAGCTCCTCAACATCCTTCTCATCCAAACTGCTTGACATGCTGCTGCTGTAGCTGCCACATATTCCGCCTCTGCTGTAGACAATGCTACAATGGACTGCTTCTTAGAAGCCCATGAAATGGCTCCTGAACCCATATGAAAAACATAACCGGAAGTACTCTTCCGATCATCAACACTTCCAGCCCAATCACTATCAGTGTATCCAACCAAATCTGAATGTTTTGAGACATTATATAAAATTCCAAACATTTTAGTACCTTTGACATACCTCAAAATTCTTTTTGCTGCTTGCCAATGTGCCTCCTTTGGCCACTCCATGAATCTGGAAATTAAACTAACAGCATATATAATATGAGGCCTAGTTGCTGTTAAATACATAAGGCTGCCTACAATACTCTTGTACAAACTAGGATCAAAATCCTTGCTGCTGTCCTCTCTGCTGAGTTTTAATCCCATCACTGTGGGAGTGATCGCTGCCTTACATTCTTTCATGTTAAAT
>APFE030797141.1:53523-69148 GCA_000404065.3 Pinus taeda | reverse complement strand
GGTGCTATATCCATGATGGTACACACATCATTCACAAAGAAAACATTGTAACCCTTTTGAACAAGCTGTCCAATACTCAAGAGGTTACATCTCATTCCAGGGACATAATAGACATCTGCTATGGTTTTCCTTTCTCCTTGATTTGTAAATATTTTTACCTCCCCTTTTCCCATAACATAAATTTTGCTATCAATTCCTAGTGTGACCTCTGGTTTCATATTTTTTTCTACGGCAGAAAAGAGAGCTATATTTTCTGTCATATGGTTGCTGCAACCCGAGTCTAAAAACCATATGTCTTCACTGTTTGTTTCAGCCATGTTACAAGCTAACAATACATTATTTTGGCTGATGTTCTCTCTAGTAACATTTGCATTTTGTCTATTACTCATATCATGCTGCTTCTTCCTACATTCACTGGCATAATGCCCATATTTTTTACAATAATAGCATTGGACATTGGATTTTTCATACCTTTGTCCTTGAGCATGATGTTGTTCTCTTTGTTGGCTGCTGCCTTGGCATTGGTTTTGATTTGGATTGCTGCCTCTTCCTTGAGCATTGCTGGACTGTTCCTTCCACCTCTGTTCTGGCTTATGCCTCTTCCTCTCTTGTTCCCTCTGCCTTGACCTCTTCCTCTTCCAAAGGACATCTGGGTCTTAAAGGCTTGCTCTAGAGATGAGTTTTCATTCCTACTCAATCTCTGCTCATGTGTTATCAGTGATGCATGTAGCTCATCAACTGAAAAGTTTGAGAGATCCTTTGTCTCTTCAATGGTGGTGACTATAGCATCAAACTTTGAAGGTAAGACCCTCAATATTTTCTCCACAATCCTCCTTTCTTCGATGGTTTCTCCATGAGTCCTCATCTGTGTGATCAGACCAATAACATGTGTGAAGAATGAGTCAATGTTGTCTGACTCCTTCATGTTCAAATTCTCAAAATCTCTCCTCAGCAACTGTAGTTTTGTTGTCTTCACTTTCTCCATGCCTTGATAGGCTTTCTTGAGAGTTTTCCATGCTTCCTTGGATGTCTTAGCTGCTGCTATCCCTTGAAACACACTCTGGTCCACTGCTTGATACAAAAATACAAGGGCTTTTGAGTCTTTCTTCCTATTTCTCTTCAACAGATCCTTCTCTCCTGGAGTTAATCTATTAAACTCATTCTCATCTGTTGGTTCTTCGTAACCTTCTTGAACTAATTCCCATAAATCTTGACAGGCAAACAGGGCTTTCATAGTTATTGCCCAGTAGTCATAGTTCTTCCCATTGAACTGTGGGAGCTGGGTGTTAAACATACCCATACCAGTGCTTGTGCTGGCCATCCTAGCACTCTTTAACTATATTTTTAAATCCTTGACTGTGTATTTTTAAAACAACTAACTGCTGCAACCAAAAGACTCCTCCCTTCAGCTTCTTTGTCACCTTCAAAGAGCCTAAGCCTGCTCTGATACCACTGTTGGGTATTTTTGAGGGAAAATCCCAAAAACACAAAAATAAAACACACAGAGGCAATGCTCTGTTTCCTTTACTCCACGATTTTTTTGTGCACAGGGAAGCTTAAAAAAATTTACTGAGAACAGAGTATTGCACCACCATAAAAGATTTCTATCCATTAAAACAAATTCAGTGATACATATTCATCCTCTTTGCAGAGAGGGATTCACCCAAAAATACACCAAAAAAAAATTACTGTGCCTATGTTACAAAATGATTTTTACACCACTGTGTAAAATCTTCTTTTCACATTTACTGCTGTAAAATAGCTTTTACATTTACTGGTGTAAGAATAGAAATTCTTACATAAGTTTACTGCTGTAAAATAAAAATTTAACATTCACCACTGTGTGAAACTTTCATTACATTCGACCTGGTGAATTTTCAATTGCATATTCAAAAAACAAATGTGCTTTTACACATTACCAAAACCTCCAGGCTGCTGCGTTTCACCGTGTATTACAAAATTTGTCAACACATAATCTATGCACTGCTCTACATTCTCCTTTGTTTTTTTTCACTCCCACGAACTCTCTGTTCTTCTCCTCTCCGTGTGCAATACCATACATAAAAAAAAATGTCAAGACCATAAAACATATGTGTAAACAAAACACAACGCACGATTACAATTTTGCGTGCCGTAAAAAAACATTAAATGTTTTACCTAAAATCTACACTAACATTAAACTTCATTAATTTTTTTTTTTAAATTCTGATGGAACAAAACTATTACTTCACACAACATTTAATTGATGGAGGCCCCGTATGCACCTTGGAGCAATCAACTGCGGAGAATCGAACCTCTAACCTCTCTTGCGATCAGACGGATATCGGATGACCAGTTTTGAGCGTCCGATAACTGTGAGAGGGTGATGTCACCCCACATCCACCCGTAAGCACTATATCTCATCGGAGACCTTGGAGCAATCAACGGCGGAGAACCTCCCTTGCGATCGGATAGATATCGGATGACCAATTTTGACCGACTTTTATAGTCCGATAAGTGTCAGACGGTGATGTCACCCCACATCCACGCTTCAACACTATATCTCATCGAAGTCGTTTGTACGGAAACCATCTGCAAACAAAAAGCAGTCCGATGAGGTTACTGGCGGTTTGTGGTTTTCTGCGGTGGTTTTGGCGTTGGTACTGCGCGCGGTTGAAATTACAAATTCAACAGTAGAAGCATGGTAGTGTGCGTTACACGTTCTTGTCTTCCAATTGAGCACTGCAGGAAGCATTGTTCAATACAGGTTTTAGGCAGAAATTTCATGAATGCAATTTTCAATCCTGAAAAGTGATTTAAGTTTTTTTTTTTTTTTCTTATTCTGACTTTATATTAATTATTAAAACATTCAATAGATATTGATTTTAATATTTCAAGCATTTAATAGATAAATATTTCATGTGTTTGAGTTAATTTATAAATCAGATATATTTTCTATGTTTCGACTAATCTATAAATCTTCTATAAAGATATTCCTCTCATGTTGTGTTATTTGCTCTTGAAAATATTTCATCTCAGCTTGAGCTGTCTCTTAGCTCATCTTAGACAACAAAGAGTCCATAGCCACCTATTCCAAGAGGCTCTCATGTTGTGTTATTTGCTCTTGAAAATATTTCATCTCAGCCACCTATTCCAAGAGGCTCTCATGTTGTGTTATTTTCTCTTGAAAATATTTCATCTCAGCTTGAGCTGTCTCTTAGCTCATCTTAGACAACAAAGAGTCCATAGCCACCTATTCCAAGAGGCTCTCATGTTGTGTTATTTGCTCTTGAAAATATTTCATCTCAGCCACCTATTCCAAGAGGCTCTCATGTTGTGTTATTTTCTCTTGAAAATATTTCATCTCAGCTTGAGCTGTCTCTTAGCTCATCTTAGACAACAAAGAGTCCATAGCCACCTATTCCGAGAGGCTATCAACTTGAGCAAACCATTGATAACAAGTTCAGTTAGGAAGTAGAAGCATGGTAGTGTGCGTTACACGTTCTTGTCTTCCAATTGAGCACTGCAGGAAGCATTGTTCAATACAAGTTTTAGGTATTGTGCGTAACACGTTCTTTACCTCAGAAATGTCATGAATGCAATTTTCAATCCAGAAGAATGATAGTAATCTATATTTTTTATTTATTTATTTTTCCTTATTCTGCTTTTATATTAATTTTTCAAGCATTCAATAGATATTTATTTTAATATTTCAAGCATTTAATAGATAAATACTTCCTGTGTTTGAGTTAATTTATAAATTGGATATATTTTTTTATGTTTCGACTAATCTATAAATCTTCTGTACTATTCTTGCAAATTAAAAAATTAATATTTTCCTCGTATTTAGGAAACCATGACTTGTGATTATTTGTTTCTTATATTTGTATTTACTTCACATTTAGAAGCCATGGCTGGCAGTTATTTGTTTCTTATACTTGTGTTTTTAAGATGATTGTGGCATGAGATGATTGTGGTATGAAACGCGATTTTGTGTTGATAATTAGTCTGTAATATCTAATCTTTCTAGGCCAAATAGATATAAAAAAGAGTTAAATGTATTTTGCGTATGAGTTAAATGTATTTTGCATATTATTTTCCATGGTATAATTTTGTTAGTTGGTAGGATAGATTAAATAAGAAATAGTTACAAGGCAATGAAAGAATACATGATATTTTGAGAAGTTAAAAAAAAATAAAAATAATGTTAAGATTTATGAAATAATTTAATTTTTAAACCAAAGCATCATAAAAAAATAGAATACAAAATATTAAAATATTTTGTAGTAAATTGGAAATTTGGATGAATAAATATGTCTCAAAATTATTCTTAAGAATTTTAAATCTTTCCTAAAAAATCTAACTTGAAAATAAAATAAAATAAGTTATTAATTATGAAAGGAGAAATGTGTTCAAACAAAAAATTATTCTAATAATAAGAAGTAATTATTTTGAAATGTTAAATAAATATTGAAATCTCTAATTACATATATCTCTTGGTTTACATTTTGTTAGTGGTTGAATGTTATATGAAAGATATCTCATGGCTATGCATATGTGAACTTATTCAAAAATATCGGTAATGATGTTTATATCCTTGAGGATTTAAGGAGGAACACTATTGTAATTCATATTCGCTAAATGTGTCGGTTTAGGAATTGGAATGTATATCATTGATGAAGTGATTCTCAGTGGAGTAATTGGTCAAGAAATTGGGGCATATATCAACTACAAAGTAATATTGAATGTAGATGAATTGGGTAATGCAACAAGCATTATTCAATATATTTTTTAGTTTATGTCATTTTACATAAGATTTTTTTCCTTAAGATTTTTGATGCATGCATTATTCATTCCAGAAGAGTGAATATTAAGTTACTCTTTTTTTTCTCTATTTTAACTTTTGAGGCATCCAATAGATATGTGTTATATGTGTTTAATCTACTTTATAAATTTTCTTTTCCTTTCCAGTTACATAATTTATTGTTTACACATTTAAATAAACTTGAATTGTGTAATATGCATGTTGACTGTGTTTTATGAGATAATTGTGAAACCTTACTGTGACTTGTAAGAGGCCCAAGACTATAGTTGTATATTTGGATAATTTATATTTAAATATGTAGTAATAAATAAATTGTTTTCTTTTATGAAGCTTTGTAATGTTATATAAATTGTTAAACACACATGGATAAGCCAACAAGAGTAGGATAAACATGAGTTGCATTCTATTAACAATATTCACATACAAATACAATTCCTTGTGACTGTTGGTCTTCATATACCAAGTGGTCTCTTGGACTCTAGTGATTGTTCACATTCCACACCAACCCATAGAGGATTATGTGTCCAACATTCCCCTCCTTAATTTTAAAGCATATGTATGAGTTCAAGAAGATAGTTGTAATACAAAATGTGCAAAAAAACCATGGTAGCACTAGGATGAACGTGTTCTTTGAAATGTTGGCATAAGGAGGTGGTTTAAGAATTACCACCAGCACTAGAATGCTTAATGCAATTCGTATAAATCTTCCAAAACTAGCAAGAAGTTGAAGTCTTTTGCAAGAGGAATTGTCCTTAATTCTTTAAAGAGGGAGAAGCTCAACTTGGAAACTGAGGTATCAACCTCGCATACATGGTTTAAGGTGGACCACCAAGAAAAGGCATGCTCAAGGGCATCTTTGTGTCTCGCTACTACTATGAATTAAGCAGCAAGTTCAGGTAGTGGCTCAAGGTCGCTTGATGTGGCTTTGAAACTTATATATGACCATCACTTCCCCCTATGAGATACAAGGTGAGAAGATGAAGATATCTGAACTGCAAGACTTTTCAATATTCGAAAACAAATCCTATTGTACGAGCAAGATATCTTCTTGGTTGTTGAAGCCCATTGCCAACAAGTGATCCATCCAAGATGAATCTTTGTTCTTTGCAGGAGGCTTGTTTTTTAAGCATATGTGGGAAGAACAATTATGTTGACCACAATGTTTGCATGAATGAAGATCAAAACAATGATCTTCACATTGCCAACTCAGTAACAATGTTGGCACTTAATATTTTGTTGTTGTTGTTGTGGAAGAGCAACAGAATCTTGAACATCTGAAGATGTACTGTCATAAAGGAATCAAACACTTTGAAACTGAATGGGATTTGAGTAATCTGGAATATGAAAGGACATATCCTTGTCATATCGAAGACTTGCTTTGTGATTTTTATGGACAAGCTCTTCCCAAGATCTGATGATGGGCTTGGGAAATGCAGATTGAACGTTTGCAATTGCATGCAAATCTTCTCTTGAGCTAGACATTGAATGTGAATCAACCTCAACTTTATATTCTTGCTCCTGATGGGAATCTGTCTCAATGTTCTGAATAGAAACAAGTTTAGAATGATGACTCCACTGATGTAATTCTTTTTGTTGAAGTTGAGATTTAAGCTACAAAAATTCTATCTTTTCTTGTGCAGTTTGTATACATTTTTGAATGTCAGCAAGAGTGTCTTTACTTATTTTGAATGTGCTGTGAGAAATGAATACAATTAGAGTTCTCAATAACTCTAATATTCTTTCAAGCTTAGCCATTTTTCTTAACGAATAGAAAATAAAGAGTGTGAGATTTAATTCTATCACTAGCAATTATGAAATATCTTCTTCTACAAACAATATGAAGCCTTGATGGTAGGATTTGGAGGAACCATTAAGACCAACTTTCAACATATACCACTTAAAAATTGGGCTAAAAATAGTGAGCTCAAACTGTGAGAGAGAACTCAAAAGGTAGATTCCCAATGTAAAATGGTACATGCAAAGACATGCTCTAGTTGTAAGGATGACACGGGGCCAGTGCTAAAAGATGGAAAATTGAACTTGTCATCTTATTGGAGAATCATTCAATCCCGAGCTACTCATCTTAACATGCTATGGATTCCTAAGAGGTATCCATGAAGGAAATAATTTCAATTCACCTGGTCTCTTGCCAATTCAAACATATTTCCTGATGAATTAGTTCAAGGGGCACACAAGATACCTCGGCCTAAAAATAATTCAAGCCACTCTGACATAAGCAAATTTTACCTCTAAACAAATTCTACCTCAACCTATTTGAAAATTGAATTCATGTCCTATTCATGAGAACCTTAACACAAGCTAATACTTCCACGCTGATACGGCACAATTGTTATTCTCAGCACCTTGTTTTTAGTTTCTATCAATCTATGTCAGTGCCTTCTTGGAGCAAGATGCCATCATTCATGCATGGGCCTACTGACAACTTCAATTTACTACACTTTATTAATAGGAAGTAACCATGGCAAGCAAATTGCGCTACTTTCGGCATTGTCTATGGCTTTATCTAGCTGGCAGGTGCTCACTACCATGTCTCCTTCTCAATTAGGTACAATATCTTTGAAGAAGAATAGGAATGGTTTATTGCAAGTAGATCTATTGACAGGAGAAGTTTTATCTCACACAAAGAATAAAGAAGTGGTTACCGATTCACTGCAAAGTAGTCTAATGGAGTTTGAGATATAGACACAGATGCCAGACTTCTCTCAAAATTTTTCTATTGAATCACAATCTCAAATTTCAAAGAAGCTTACAAATTCTATTGGAAGTGAAGACTCAAATAGAAAAATAAGACATGAAACATCATTTTTTGTTCCTGAATGAAGTTAAGGTGAGAGGCTTGGATATAAGACATAAATCATAGGAGTCAACTGCGATACTATGAAATTGGAAGGTGATATAGATGGAACTCATAGTGCATCTAAGAAATAAAATGGAGTCTTGGTCGACATGAAGGAATACGGGGTCGCACCAGTCTGTGGCTATAAGTAAAATTGAGGTGCAAGAGTTTGGCCTCTAGAGGTGCTAAGTTGAGGAGGACCAACCAATTAGGGCTGATAGGTCGCCTCGATGGCCACAACAAAATAAAATGGGAATTGTTGTTGTGGATAGCATGGAAACATATAATTTTTTGGGTACAAGCATCATTTTCTATAAACTCAATTGAGATATTTTCAAAAATTTCAAACTCGTTGAATTATACAATATAATTATAAACTGTATTGTATCCTTTCTACTTCTCACCGCATTGACTGTGTATTTAAATAAGTTGACTGAAATAAATGTGGAAGAATGAGTGGAGTGCAATGAATGACCCATATCCTCATGATGTTTTCTAAAATCTAGTGGAAGACTGTGTTGTTGGCCCATGCACGGTCTTCAAAATGCATGTCTTGGATGCACCACTTTCTAGGAGATGCAATATACTCAAAAGACCACACCATAACATGTCAGGGCATGACTATGAAAGATAGATCACAACAGACTATGAAAGATAACTCGATGAGGCCATGACTATCAGAGGGCGGTATTTTCTGACACTATAATGCACACTGTAATAGTTTTGGCAAGGCCATAACTATGAGAGAGTGACATTTTTTGATACTATAACGCACACTGAATTCTCACTTTAGAAATGTTCCAAACAAAAATTCCAACACAAGGCTTGAATGGAGCCTGGAAATGAACCATTGTACGTAGAGAATAAAGACACAAAGGATGTTACAGAGAAAGAGAACTGGCAGTTGTAGAGAGCACCTAAAAATGAGAAGATGGATCTCTGACAAAGACCAAATTAAAGGAGTGTTTGGTCAAGGGCATACTATGGAAAAGGGTTTTTGACAAGAGGCAAATTTTGTGGAGAGTTAGAATCCCAATGGACAAGCACAGTGCACAATTAGAATGCTCGAGTTATGTCAAAATAGGATAGAGCCAATATGGTAGAGGTGATATGCACAAAAATGCCACAAAACCAGTGGCTCGAACATGGACAGGGCAAGAATTTGCCTACTCTAATACCATGTTAAAGACTAATGGAGAAGATAGCAAGAGTAGGATAAACGTGAGTTGCATTCTATTAACAATATTCACATATAAATACAATTCCTTGTGACCCTTGGTCTTCATATACCAAGTGGTCTCTTGGGCTTTCGTGACTATTCACATTCCACACCAATCAATAGAGGATTATGTGTCGAACATAAACAACAAGTGTGTGATCAAGTGTTTATGATGACAATAATTGTGGTGGTTGTAGTCCTGGAAGAGAATTGTATTATGTGAAATTTATATCTATTGCAGTAACTCGAAATTATTCTTATAATTGTAAATTTAATTATGTAGATTATTTGCTATGACAAATAAGGAATAAAATAACAACTATAACTTTCACCATAAAAATACTGCGGAAAATAAAATATTGAAAACTGAGAAATTCTAGCACACACACAAGAATTTTGACACAACTATTTTTGGACAATTTTCCCTACAAAAAACTAATGTGGGGAAATCAGTGCGAGAAATGAGGGTTTTATTGTTATTATTTAGTAGCAATTCTTACTACAATAATTTAGATGCCTAATTAGCAATATAATATTGAGAAAATAGTCAAAAAATTATTGTGAAAATTTTCTCACCCCACAACTAATTTCTGCCTTTGAAATTTTCTCCCTAGCCTCTGCATTGAGCCTCTTGTGTCACCCTTTGCGTAGTGCTTACACAGATCTTGTGTGGATTTCAACCTTTCTTCCTTTCCCTCTTCCTAGAACTGGAAAAATTCCTCATGGAATGTTGCTACCCTCCTCTTGCACCTGCTACTCACCCTATGGATCTATCTTTTCTTTTGAATTACTGCCATTGAGAAAATTGAATTGCCTAGGCAACTGAGTATCTGCAGTGGTGTATCCTCGATAAACATATCAATGTCCTCTTATAATCCACTATTGGAGCACCATAGACTGAGATTAAAACTTAGTAAATGGCTAGGATCATCTATGGATCAATCCATGTGAGTTTCTAGATGATTCTCTCCTTAACTTAATTAATATTAATTAATTAACCATATTCCCTAAGTTTAGACTTAGGTAGTATTTAAATATCACTTAATAATCTAATTGAGACACTTCTAGGAGAAATTTACAAAAACGATTACCAAGTTTTTGGGAACTCGTGTATTGTGGCCTCTCCACCAAATTTCATGGCTAGAACACATTTTATGCTACAAAAACTAACAGTCCATCTTAGTGAGGAATATATTCTAGTGTTGCGCTTCCTGCCACAACAAACTATCTCTGCATCATCTCCTGCCACGCTGATGCTGTCTAGACATAATCCCCACAAATTACTTCTCAACTTTGATACATGCTACATCTATGTTGCTACTGACACTGCCATACTGCCGCCAACACTGCATATGCACTGCAACTCCCTCCCATTTGCTGTCATTGTAGCTGAGAATCATCCAAGGTAATCTACTTCTTATACTGAAATGAGTTCTCCACCATACCCATATGTTCTCTGAAATATACGAACTTAGCTCTTCTCAAAGATTTCATGAGTATGTCTATAACCTTCACTTATGTGGGAAGATATTGTAAATGAATTTTTCCACATTGTACAAAATCTTTGATGAATGACATTAAATATCTATGTGTTTCGACCTGTCATGAAACACTGGATTCTTAGAAAGATTTATGTAACTATGATTATCACAATAGGCACTGGTCACCTTCATCCTCTACCTGAGCAAGTTCACTGATAGTTTTCGAAGCCATATAGCTTCACATGTGGATGTGCTTCTTGGCATATACTCTACTTCTTCAAATCTCAGTGCCACTAACTTATTCTTCCTACTACACCAAGGAACCATCCTTGATCCAGCACTGAAGCATTACCCAGAGATACTTTTCATGGCCACTGAACATCCTACCCAATCTACATCTCTGAATCCACATAATCTGACATCATCTCCTTGGGTATATCTCAACTCATTCTCAAATGTGCCACACACATACTTCAGAATGTGCCTTACTGCTACCCATTGTACCATTTTTTTCTCTACCATGAAGTGTCTAAGGGTATTGATTGTGAAGCAAATATCTAGCCTAGTATTGACTAGATTCATGAGAGCCCCAATAAATTGTCTATACAAGGTTGGATCAACACCATTTTTATCCGATAAATATACCTTCTTCAACTTGGTGATCATAGGCGTAGACATGGGTCTACAATCTTGCATTTTGAAACTCTTTAGAATATCTGTAGTGTATTGTCCTTGCCAAAGGAATATATTCCCATCCTTCTTCAACACTTCCAACCCTAGGAAATAGCGTATCAATCCCAAATCCTTCACGTCAAACTTTACTACCAGATTCCTCTTGTAGTCCTTTATGAGCCCTAATAATCCTATCAAATAGATATCATCCACATACAACACTAGGATTAGTGACTCACCCTCTACCATCAAATAATAAATGTTAGGATCTGTGTCACTCTTAAAGAATCCCATCTAGTGCAAGTAGTTTTTAGTACTACCATACCATGTAGTGGGAGCCTTCTTGAGTTTGTATAGAGGTTTCTTTAGCCTCTACACACGAGTGCACCTCCCATTAGTCTCGAAACCCTGTGCTTGTTCTATGTACACTTCTTCCTATAAAATCCTCCTCCCACATCTACCCAAGTAACTGAACAACTAGGGTAAACATTTGAGAAGAAATTACTATGATATCATTCACATCAGAGAGAACTGGAAGACCACATGAGAGAGACCTTCCACATCAACAACATAACTCCCAATAGTCATCCCAACCAGTCAAGTAACCAGCCCCTCAGACTAACTGAAGTTTTATTGCATCAAACTACTGGACACTGCCTTGATATGGACCAGGCTTCATATAGGAGGCTCCAGATTCTCCCATAGGAAGGGCAAGTGAGCATTCGAGGACCTTTTCCCCTAGTGTTGTGCATGCGTCTCTAGTATTAGTGCAACTTTTTCAGGCCCAAAGCCCAGGTCACTGCCTAGAACTCAATGACACCTTCAGAAATGAAATTTCATAACGGAACAAAGAAACACTTGCAAAAACATCAACAACAACTAGACTCAACCCCTACTAGCCATGAAAAGAATTTCCTTAAACATGTCACAGACATGAAAGCTATAGGTATTAAGAGCACAGTGGATCATAGGGGTGTCATACTTATCTGAGATTCACTATGAGGGATTGTTTCCTTATCACATTAGTTTCATTACCATCTATTATGCATAGATACATTTTTCATTCATTTACAAGTAAAAACATAATGAGAGAAATACATAGCCACTATCATAATAAATGTTCATTACCAACATAATAGAAATAGAAATATAAAGGAAACAACAATGATATAATCCACATATAAACCAGTATAATACTCATAACATACCAATGAGAAAGAGAGCTCTTATTGATGACTGCACAGGCCAACCAAGTATGGGGTTTGCACGAACCACCCTACCGTAGACTAGGTTGAACCAAATATTTCTTTCATTGAGTCACCCCCATGCCATATTCCAAGCATGAATGTGGGATCTCAGGGAACAAACCATCAAAACCGAACTAGGGCTTCCATAGGCCAAACCACGTCAACCCATGAAACAGTAACTCCACGTCATGATTGGACACCACAAACAATCACCATATTGGTCTCTACCCAAGCCTTCTAGGGTTCGAGAGCATTTTTTCCAACCAAGGCTTCTAGGACTAGTAACTCAATTAGTGACTGCTTTTGGGCTCTAGAGCGTTTGTCCAACCAAGGCTCCAGGGCTAGTAACTCAACCCACAGCTTTTGTTGAGCTCTAGAGTGTTTGTCCAACCAAGGCTCCAGGATTAGTAACTCAACCCACTAAGGGATCAAGAGTGTTTGTCCAACCAAGGCTTCTAGGACTAGTAACTCAACCCCGGCTGTTACATGGATTCCAGAGCATTTGTCCAACCAAAGCTCCAGGACTAGTAACTCAACCCAAGTCATTACAGCGCTTCTAGAGTGTTTTTCCAACCAAGGTTCCAGGGACTAATAACTCAACCCAAGCTAAAGGAAACACGAGAGCCAACTAGAAAAACAAAGAAATGAACCGATAACACCATGGCTATCGACAAAATGGCAAGGCTAGGAAAATCCTTTGTCAATCCAAGAAATCCTCCACGCCAATCATAGATCATGACCAATAACCCACATGCATATGCCATGCATGCCAAAACTAGTGAGGAAAACATACATGAAAGTTGTTACCCGCAAGAAAAACATGTTGTAGTTTTTGATCCCAATGTCATCTTGCGGTTTCCTACTCTTCCCATGCCTTCTTTCTCCAAAAATCCAAGTACGCCACACTCCTCCAAGAGTGCTCCAAGAAAACTCTAGGTGTCCAAGAGTATATGAGTGAGAGAGTAGAGAGAGCTCTCCAAAACAGAACTCACAAAAGCTTATACTAAACAAGACTAAGAAAAATCTTGCCAACTCATCCTCATAAGCCTTTTTATCAATGAGACCTCTATTTTCTTCATTTTCAATTATTTTCCTTTGTACATTCAACATGTGACCTTTCATCTTCCTTTTCAACTAATTTCCATTATTTTCATAAATAGATGTGCCAAAATTCCATTTTTCCTTTCCAAAGCCTTTGTCAATTTCCTTTGCCATAGTAAACCAAATGACCACCCACTAGGATGTTTTTACCAAAATTTAGCTTCGAATATATCCTGTGACCTTCATATAATTTTATACTTACATGGATTTTTACGAGGGTTGTTACAAAACCCTCCCACTTGGGGGAAAACCGTCCTTAGTGTTCAATGATACCTATAACCAAGAAACTGCTGAAAACAAAACATACTGCCCATTTAGCTTTATAACATAGCTTGTTGTAGTATTTACAATGACATCCTACTGAAAACATGAAAATCATACCATTTACTGTAGCATTATAACACAAATCATTACGATGTTTACAATAAAAATTAAATATACTTGACATGCACATTTGGTTCAACCAACAAATAACCATATTGTCTATGGAGCTTTATATATCTAGCTTGATACAATATTTACAATATTATATACACATGCGCGTTTTCTCTACCCGACAAATAAAAGGATACAATGCCTGCATTTGCAACAAGGGAATCTAGAGGCTCACACCTATACCCTCAAAGTAGTTCAAGTTTTCACTTCCTTTCAAGAAGCACAAAATCCACTGCCAAAGTCAAAACTGCATCCAATATCCTACGCTACAATCCTGTACCACTTTTCTTGTCATTGAACAGTTACCAACTACCGACTCACTCTTCAAGGGCATGCTCCCAATATGCATCTAATTCTATGTGGGAATGATAATGACCAAAACAAATCCATCCCCGATGTTCCCTTCTCTGCTACACAATCCCTCAGGTAATTCTGTCACCCCTTCGGTGTAGTCACACACCTTCCAAATTCTATTGGCACCCCATCCTAGGAATTCCATTGCTTGGCAAGGTTTCCTCACATTAGAAGGTCCATAAACCAAGACATATCCCTACCTCAAACCATCATACCAGTCATAGCATGCTCATGGAAATCAATGGACACTATTGGTTACCAATGTCCCACAATGGCCTTCTCTTGAAGTTCTTTACCGACATACTATTGCATTTTCCAATTCCTTTCATTGTTGCTAATTCTTGTAGTCAATTTCAACCACTCGACTAGACATGTTCATGCATTCGTGTACCAAGAACATAATTTCCATTATATTTAAAATAACTTGAAATAAATTCACATCATACCTCATTGGTAGCTGGTCAATAAGGTACAGTTTACTTCCTGCCACAAAAAGTCAAACTAGCATCTTTGATCAAATCATCATGTATAAACATATCAAATTATAATATATGTTTCCACATATATTTTTGTTTATAGATTTGTTTGAATTAAAAGATAGGAAATTTAATATCATATAAAATATAATTTTTTAATATTAATTTAATTGGTTATTTTTTTTAAGTTTGGCAATACTATATCTTCATCATGTCTAATATATCACTCCATTTGGGTGGGGAATTGAATCAATAACTTCACATTAAGGAGTGCCTTAACAAACCACCCATCACCCTCTATCCAAGACCTTGTGGACTAATTTAATTTGTTTCAGATCTTATTTTCAAACAAATAAATAAAAAACAAAATCTCACTCTTTGTGACATACTTTACCTATCCACTTTAATAAAAACACACTTTTCAACATAATAGTTGATAAGAAGAAAAAGAAAAAAACACTAAAAAAATTGACAAAACTAAATTTTGTTCGTACTTTCCTGGAAAATATATTAATAAATTTGAGCTAATTTGAATTTTCTTCACGCTTCTTTGCAAAACAGGTTAAATTTGACCTAATTTAGATAAATTAATAAATTTGAGCTAATTTGAGTTTTCTTCTTCCTGCTTCTTTGCAAAACATGGTAATAAATTTAACTTAACTTAGATCTTCTTATCACTTCCTTGCAAAACTTGGAAAATATGTAAATAAATTTGGGTTAATTTCCATTTTATTTACGCTTAATTGAAAAAAAAAGTTAATAAAGCTGACCTAGTTTAGAATTTTTTTCGAGCTTCTTTCGAAAACAAGTTAATAAATTTGCCCTAATTTAAATTTTATTCCCACTTACTTGCGAAACAAGTTAATAAATTTGACCAGACTTGAATTTTGTTCAGAATTCTTTGCAAAAACAAATTAATCCATTCCACCTATTTTAAATCTTATTCCCACTTCATTTTAAAATATGTTAATTTAAATAA
>APFE030797141.1:0-50430 GCA_000404065.3 Pinus taeda | reverse complement strand
GACAACTAAATATATATTTTTTGATATTCAATATTAATTTCTATTTATAAATTCAGGGTTTTTAAATATTTAAATTAATTTTGTAAATTACATCGATAAATGTTACTTTATTAAAAATTCCTTTTCTTAAACTTGATAAATATAATATAAAATTTAATTGAAAAACATAAAAACTAAATAATTTTTTTTAACCCGCTCTTAAATCCCTAATAATTTTATTAATCACATTGATGAATGTTGTTTTTTTGAAAATTAGGTACAAAAGTTTAGTGGGAAAGCCCAATTTTTATCACCACTATTACATTACATGGACGGCTCACATTTAATAACTTAACTATTTTTAATGATAACTAATCTTAACCTAAAGCTGCTCGAATGTTCCATGAAACTAAGAATAAGGCAAAGCGGCTTACCTAAACTTGCAACAATTTGCAACTAGCAATATGGGGCTTTAGTTTTGGTTCAGGTTCTGTTGTAAACCCTGACCTTTGACTTGCACTCAACTACTACGATTCGGTTCCTGTCAACAGTGGAGTTTTGCCAAACATTTTTGGACATTATTACAGCTTTGGGGAAGGAACGCTCGATCAAGAAACAGTCCAAACTGCGTTCACCAGTCACAAGACTCACCAGTAAGTAAAATGTTATTACACTCCCCTAAATAGTTGTCATTTCATTTTCACCTTTTGTACTGCACGCTAACGGTATGGAATCTTCAAACCCCGTAATAACTATTATATTCTGAGTTAATCCTCTGAATAGCCAATGATTTTATTTCTGCAGTAGGTACTGCACACTGTACAATGCCTGTAGTTTAATCAAAGAACTGCAACCTTTGAATGGAATTGGGTGCATGTCTCCTCACGACATGGCTCAAAGAACGGAGTGAACTTCAAGGGTCGAGGACAGTTCATCTGGACATCCTCCTGGATGCCCGACTGTCAATGGTGGGGTAGACGCCGAGGGGACTGCAAAAAGGGTTGTGAAAGGTGGAGCAGACGCCCATGAGATTGCAAGAAGGAAAAAACATGAGTATTTGGAATATCACAGACAACGGGTAAAATAGATGCGAGCTAGACATTCCGAAGACATCCCTCATCATGCCCCTGTCAATGAACTGGACCTTCATTTTCTAGAGGAAAATCGGTGTTTGACCACACAGAATCGAGGTGATGAGCCGACGCGCAAAAGGAAAGGAAAAAACGAAGCAGAGGAAACATTTAGTGCCAAATTCAATAGTAGAGAGGTTAAAGAATAACAATAACCAAAAAATGAACTTTGGTACCTGGTAGATGGTGGTTTCCTTGATGTACTTCTGAAGCCTTTTTGCCTTGAGATCCTTTGATGATTACCATTCCCTCTTGCCTCTTTGACATCATCTAAATTTCTTTTTGGAATAGGATTTTTTCTATTGTAGCCTTGATTTTTCTTCTTGCCTTTGCTGGAACTGTGAGCATCACAATTTCTTTCTGGCTTCTTCACATCTCTTTTGCTTAAAGCATTTTCATTATTGTTTGAGGGTTCACCTTCATACCCGAGTCCTGATTTATCAGATGGACATTTGTGATAGCTGAGCATGCCATCCAAGGCTTGAGAGTTCTTCATGATTTTGTTCATCCCTTCAACCTTTTTCCTAAGGAGGTCAATCTCTTCTTCCAATCTTTCACGCTCATTATTCTTCTTTGTAAGTTGTTTCTCAGTTTCTTCCTTGCTACGAGTAGCTTCAGCTGCTACTATTTTAAGGGAGATGATATCTGACTTGATTTTGAAGATTTCTTCATTCTTTGCTTGACTGCTCTCCATTTTCTTCTTAGCTTCTTGTGCCTGTTTCCTGGCTTCTTGTATTTGAGACTTAGGGGAGGAGACCTCTACTTTGTACTGTCCAATCTCTTCTACAAGTTTGTTCACTCTCTTGTGCCTTTGGCAAGTTGACTTGACAAGGTATCTTCCTCATTCTTTGCTTTATTCAATTGATTTGTCATGGATATGACTTCTTGATGATGCTTCCTTTTGCTTTGATCAAGTTCCTTCTTAGGCTTGGCGAGCTCTTCATCCCTTTCTTGTACATGAAGTTTGATGAGGTCAACCTTCTCATTTTCGGCTTCTACGATGGGTTCAAAATTTCCTTCTTGACTGATGGTCATGGTCAGTGCTCCCTTTGAGTGAAGGTCATGAAGTCTGTCCCATATATCCTTTGATGATGAATATTTTCCTAGATTCTTTTTTACAGAATCAGGAAGCCCATCCAAGATTGTCTTTACTCCTTTTGCATTGTACTCCTTGGATTCTCTATCCATCCTGCTATCATCAATCACTAATTCCCAAATTTCAATCCCTTGAGACCATAAGAAAGTCCTCATTTTTATTTCCCATATATAAAAGTTCCCATTGAACCTTGGAGTCTCAAATAGAAAGTTTTCAAATTGATTGTCTTCTATTTTAGTAGTAGAGGGAGACACATCCTTAGGAGGATTGGAGACTTTCTTCCTTGTCCTCACCATTTTTGCACTTTTCAAAACACTTGACTGTGTACTTAAAAATCACTAAGTGTCTTCAAAAGCTACACAAAAAAAAATAATCTGAGAAATACCTGGATCCTTTCTTGACTGTGTCTTCACTCTGATGGAGAAGCTGTTGTAGCAAAAATCCTTCCTTCAGCTTCGTTGACACCTTCAAAGAGCCTGGACAAGCTCTGATACCACTGTTGGGAATTTTTCTGGTAAAATTCCAAAAACAATTACTGAACAAAGAGACAATGCTCTGTTTTAACTCAGAGAATAATACTCTGTTTTTGCACAGGATCTTAACACAACAAAACAAAAATAATGTTTCTAGAAGAAAAAGTTTTACCCACACACATAAAAACTTGTATTCATAAAAGGAACAACTGCTGTTACAAAATGGATCTTCCTCACACAGAGGGTTTCGCGAGAGATTATCCTGAAGAGCATCTTCCTCTAAACCAGAGGGATTCACCAGTCTATGCTGAAAAGCATCTTCCTCTTGACAGAGGGATTCACCAATGACAACGGATCTTCCTCTTAATAGAGGGATTCATCAGAGACTGTTTTGAAAAGCATCTTCCTCTTTAATAGAGGGATTCACCAAGAACTTCCCCCAAAAACAAAATTACTTTGCCTCCATTTTAAAAGATTTACACTGCTGTGTGTAAATTTTTCGTTTACATTTACTACTGTAAAAAACAAAATCTTACATTATCCTTGTCACTGCCATGTGAAAGATTTCATGATTTGGAATGATGCGTGCTTCCCTTCTCCTCATTACATTCTGTTTCTTCAGCAAAAAAATATCTTCACGCTGCTGCATTACAAAATAAAACTTTTGTCTCTGTTGGAGAGATCAACACAATGCTGTGTGGAAATTACACATACGCGCTACCATGTGCTTCCCCATTTGTTTTCAAAACAAAACAACTCCTCCGCAGTACGTGCTCCCCCCTTGGATTTCATATGCGTTCTCAAAACAATATACTTGTGCTGCTGCACATTTCACAAATTTTTTTAACAACAAAAACTACCTCACGCTGCTGCGTGGATTCCCCTTTCTTCAATGGACTACACTGCTGTGTATATTCACTCACACTTCCCTCACATTACATTACACTTCATATATCATAACAAAATGCATTCCATTTTTTTAACAAACGACTACCCAAAAAAAAGTACCATATTACATGCTGTGTAAAAACAAATAAACTTAAGAACTTTACCAATAACTCTATGACCATAATAAATTCATTTACTACTTCGGCATGGTGAGGAATTAATTCAGTGAGGTTTACATACAGTTTTACCAGACATACGGAGGTCAAACAAAAATTTCACTCCGCGCAATCTCCATGCCCTGGAAACCTGTACGCAGCTTTGACTTTGATCAACGGCTTCAAACCTTCACTTTAATCCAACGATCATCGCTCGATCAAGTCACCCAAACATTATGTCCCGATAGAAAGTGGTTTTGAAAAATGTACTGTGGATGGGTGTCAAGTTTTGATTGTATCGGGGGCGTTTGAGGGAATACCAGTCCTTTAGCAAAAGCGGTCCGATGGAGGTTGGCGGTTTTCCTGAATGGTTTTGCTGGAAATAAATTACGCGGCAGGTGAAATTACATTTTTAACACTCCCCTTTAATTTCAACTGTTGTGCTCAGGCACTCCATTCATGTAATATCCTCTTTCTCTCTGCCTCAGGCAAGATTTCCAATCTTTGCATCTCCAAGCTATCCTGCAACCTTTTTTTCTCTGCTCCTATGGCAGATTTAATTCCATATCTCTCCCCTATAAGGAGATCTTCATCAAAGAATGACTGTTAATATAGTTCAGAAATAATGATCAAGAATTACAGGCTCTCCCTAAGTGTATGCATCATCTTCTTTCGGCAAAGTCTTCTAAGGAAAGTCAGATTGGCTAGGGAGCTCAAGGGACTTTTGGACCGTATTTCCTTCCTTCTCCATACTTGTGTAACTTTCTTCTTTTGCATGGTTCTAGCTTGTGTAAGAGCCCATGTTAAGTT
Organism: Pinus taeda; assembly: GCA_000404065.3. Lineage (NCBI taxonomy): Eukaryota > Viridiplantae > Streptophyta > Pinopsida > Pinales > Pinaceae > Pinus > Pinus taeda. Next base: position 45,899 of record APFE030797141.1, on the reverse strand, counting down.
ACAATCACGTGCCATATTCCCAATGTTATGACACTTGAAACATTCTACATTGTTCATGAATAAGATTTCATGATTTCTTCTTGTAAAATTGTTTCTTGGAGGTTGTCGGAGACCATAACATCTATCTCTATGAAATGCTCTACAGTCTTTTCCCATATGACCAAAGTTTGAACAAGAATAACAATAACAAAAAAATGAACTTTGGTACCTGGTAGATGGTGGTTTCCTTGATGTACTTCTGAAGCCTTTTTGCTTTGAGATCCTTTAATGATTACCATTCCCTCTTGCCTCTTTAATATCATCTACATTTCTTTTTGGAATAGGATTTCTTCTATTGTAGCCTTGATTTTTCTTCTTGCCTTTGCTGTAACTGGGAGCATCTTAATTTCTTTTTGGCTTCTTCACATCTCTTTTGCTTAAAGCATTTTCATTCTTGTTTAAGGGTTCACCTTCATACCCGAGTCCTGATTTATCAGATGGACATCTGTGATAACTGAGCATGTCATCCAAGGCTTGAGAGCTCTTCATGATTTTGGTCATCCCTTCAACCTTTTTCCTGAGGAGGTCAATCTGTTCTTCCAATCTTTCACACTCATTATTCTTCTTTGTAAGTTGTTTCTCAGTTTCTCCCTTACTACGAGTAGCTTCAGCTGCTACTATTTTAAGGTAGATGATATATGAATTCATTTTGAATATTTCTTCATTCTTTGCTTGACTGCTCTCCATTTTCTTCTTAGCTTCTTGTGCCTGTTTCCTGGCTTCTTGTAATTGAGACTTAGGGGAGGAGACCTCTACCTTGTACTGCCCAATCTCTTCTACAAGTTTGTTCCCTCTCTTGTGCCTTTGTTCAAGTTGACTTGACAAGGTATCTTCCTGCTTCTTTGGTTTATTCAATTGATTTGTCATGGATATGACTTCTTCATGATGCTTCCTTTTGCTTTGATCAAGTTCCTTCTTAAGCTTGGCGAGCTCTTCGTCCCTTTCTTGTACTTGAAGCTTGATGAGGTCAACCTTCTCATTTTCGGCTTCTATGATGGGTTCAGAATTTCCTTCTTGACTGATGGTCATGGTGAGTGCTCCCTTTGAGTGAAGGTCATGAAGTCTATCCCATATATCCTTTGCTGATGAATATTTTCCTAGATTCTTTGTTACAGAATCGGGTAGCCCATCCAAGATTGCCTTTGCTGCTTTTGCATTGTACTCCTTGGATTCTCTATCCATCCTGCTATCATCAATCACTGATTCCCAAATTTCAATCCCTTGAGACTGTAAGAAATTCCTCATTTTTATTTCCCATATATAAAAGTTCCCATTGAACCTTGGAGCCTCGAATAGAAAGTTTTCAATTGATTGTCTTGTATTTTAGTAGTAGAGGGAGACACATCCTTAGGAGGATTGGAGACTTTCTTCCTTAACCTCGCCATTTTTGCACTTTTCAAAACACTTGACTGTGTATTTAAAAATCACCGAGTGTCTTCAACAGCTACAAAAAAAAAAAAAAAATTAATGTGAGAAATACTTGGATCCTTTCTTGACAGTTTCTTCACTCTGCTGGAGAAGCTGCTGCAGAAAAAATCCTTCCTTAAGCTTCTTTGACACCTTCAAAGAGCCTAGACAAGCTCTGATACCACTGTTGGGAATTTTTTTGGTAAAATTCCAAAAACAATTACTGAACAGAGAGACAATGCTCTGTTTTAACTCAGAGAATAATACTCTATTTTTGCACAGGATCTTAACATTGCGGAACAAAAATAATGTTTCCAGAACACAGAGTTTTACCCACACACATAAAAACTTGTATTCATAAAAGGAATAGCTGTTGTTACAAAATGGATCTTCCTCACATAGAGGGATTCACCAGAGATTATGTTGAAGAGCATCTTCCTCCAAACCAGAGGGATTCACCAGTCTATGTTGAAAAGCATCTTCCTCTTAACCGAGGGATTCGCCAAAGACAACAGATCATCCTCTTAATAGAGGGATTCACTGAACATTGTGCTGAAAAGCATCTTCCTCTTTAACAGAGGGATTCACCAAGAACTTCCACCAAACACAAAATTACTTTGCCTCCATTTTAAAAGATTTACAATGCTGTGTGTAAATTTTTCATTTACATTTACTGCTGTAAAAAAACAAAATCTTACATTATCCTTGTCACTGCCGTGTGAAAGATTTCATGATTTGCACTGATGCGTGCTTCCCTTCTCCTCATTACATTCTGTTTCTACTACAGAAAAATATCTTCACCCTGCTGCATTACAAAATAAAACTTTTGTCTCTGCTGGAGAGATCAACACACTGTTGTGTGGAAATTACACATACGCGCTTCAGCGTGCTTCCCCTTTTGTTTTCACAACAAAACAACTCCTCCGTAGTACGTGCTCCCCCCTTGGATTTCATATGCGTTCTCAAAACAATATACGCTGCACATTTCACAAATTTTTTTAACAACAAAAACTACCTCACACTGCTACGTGGATTCCCCTTTCTTCAACGGACTACACTACTATGTATCTTCACTCACACTTCCCTCACATTACATTACACTTCATATATCATAACAAAAGGCATTCCATTTTTTGAACAAACGACTACCCAAAAAAAATTACCATATTACATGCCATGTAAAAACAAATAAACTTAAAAACTTTACCAATAACTCTATGACCATAATAAATTCATTTACTACTTGGGCATGGTGAGGAATTAATTCAGTCAGGTTTACATACATTTTTACCAGACATACGGAGGTCAAACAAAAATTTCACTCCACGCAATCTCCATGCCCTGTAGAACTGTATGCGACTTTGACGAATGGCTTCAAACCTTCACTTTAATCCAACGATCATCGCTCGATCAAGTCACCCGAACATTATGCCTCGATAGAAAGTGGTTTTGAAAAATGTACTGCGGACGCGTGTCAAGTTTTGATGATTGTATTGGGGGCGTTTGAGGGAATACCAGTCTTTAGCAAAAGCGGTCCAATGGAGGTTGGTGGTTTTCCTGAATGGTTTTGATGGAAATAAATTATGTGGCAGGTGAAATTACATTTTTAACAGCATAGACCTATTGAGGTAGGTATATACTATCTAAAGCCAAAAGAAAGAGATCAGGCGGTGCCATTGGCTACCAGCGTTGTTGCTTCCGGTGGTTACGAGGACAATATTGACAATGGAGATGTAATAATATGCACAGGCCATGGTGGGAGGAATCATAACAAGAAAAAGAAACAGAAACAGGTTTATGATCAACTTCTCACTCCCGGTAATGCAGCCCTACAGAATAGTTGGAGGGAAAAACAACTCGTTAGATTAATCCCATCATGCGAGGAATTGCCTTGTGGGTACAGGTATGATGGGCTCTACAATGTAGAACATTCCTGGTTAGAAAAAGGATGAGCGGGATATCTGGTGTACAAATTAAAACTATGGCGAAAAGGAGATCAGCCTCCTTTGGTTTCTCATATAGTGTAGTTTAGGGCCAGTCCCCATGGTAAGAGAATAGGTGTAATCAAGGAAGATATTGTGGAAGGACAACACAAATTTTCTATACCTGTCATTAATTCCGTAGACAATGTCTACATTATTGATGATTTCAAATACCTCCTTACAGTGAAATATCCCTATTTCTTCCCTAAACCAAAGCTGCCAGAAGGATGTTGTTGCACTGGTGAATGTACTGATACTGAAAACTGCCTTTGTGCTAGAAGAAATGGAGGGAAATTCCCTTACAGAACCGATGGGATACTCATTAAATCGAAGACAATAGTGTATGAGTGCGGTCCTAAATGAAGATGCCCACCAACTTGCACAAATAGGGTTTCTCAACAGGGGTTGAAACATAAGATCGAGATCTTCTGGACACCAGGGAGGGATTGGGGAGTTCGGACATTGGAGTTCATGCAGGCAGGTACATTTATTTTCGAGTACATAGGTAATTTATATCGCTCCAAAAGAACCTCAATGAATAATTTTATTTTCCCAATATCTTCTATATCCAATGAAGGAAATTCAGGTGACCTACTAGGGGTGGTCGACAATGAATTAGTGTCAGGTTCTCCTATTCAAATTGTTAAGGATAAGGGGACAATGACGCTCCAAAAGAACCTCAATGAATAATTTTATTTTGCCAATATCTTCTATATCCAATGAAGGAAATTCAGGTGACCTACTAGGGGTGGTCGACAATGAATTAGTGTCGGGTTCTCCTATTCAAATTGTTAAGGATAAGGGGACAATGAATTAGTGTCGGGTTCTCCTATTCAAATTGTTAAGGATAAGGGTTTCAAAGTTGATGTATCTAGAAGTGGAAATGCTTCTAGAAATGCAAGCAGATTCATACAGAGGAGTTCTAGACCAAACATATTTGCTCAGTATGTTCTACATGACCACCATGTCAAGGATATTCCTCATGTTATGTTATTTGCTCTTGAAAATATCCCACCTCAGCTTGAGTTGTGTCTTAGCTCATCTGGACAAGGAGTCCATAGCCACCTATGGGGAGAGGCTACACCATCGATAAACAATTTGGTTAGGAAGTAGAACTGAATGGAGAAGCATGGTACAATGTGTTACTAGTTTTTGTCTGCAGTATTGAAGCATTGTTAAATACAAGTTTTAGGTATTGTTTTTTGTAAGAAGCTTTCTTTCCTTGAGGAAGCATGGTTCAATACAAGTTTTAAGTATTGTCCTCTTTTAGAAGCTTTCTTTTCTCTAGAATTTTCATGGATACATTTTTCAATCCAGAAAGCTATTAACATATTTTTTCTTTATTTAACTTCTCAGACATTCAAAATAGTAATATTAAGCTATTCCCATATTTTTTTTGGATATTTCAATTTTTCAAGCATTGAGAATAGTAATATAAAGGTATTAGCCTATTTACTTCTTTATTTTAATGTTTCAAATATTCAATTGATATTCTTTCTGTGTTTATGTGAATTTATAACTCTTTTATACCATTGCAATTTACAAAATTTATTTTCTTCACATTTAGAAAATCCTTAGCAGAGATGATTGTGGCATGAAGTTGTATATTTTACAACAATTTCATATTGATAATTATTCTGCAGTATGTTATCTTTCTGAGTTAAGTAGACATTCAAAAAAATATGGACAAAACTAGAAAGTTGATTTATCTTTTTTCATTTGTTTATTAGAGATAAATTACTTTAATATTATTTTTAAATGTATATGTCTAAGATTTAAGTTAACAAGAAACAAGGGTGGCACTTGAATATCATGCTTTTTCCAGTATAATTTTGTTAATTGGTTGGATGTTTTAAATAGGAAATAGGAAATAGTCTTTTGTCAGTGAAAGAATATATCGTATTTTGTGAAGGATTTTCTCAAGAAGATGTTAGAAGTCATAATATAATTTTTTATCATTAAATTTTTAAAGCAGGTTATGACATTTGTTTACAAAAATTGATTTTACTATAAGAAAATACAATACAATACAAATGATGCTAATCGTTATTAAATTTGAAATCTCAATGCTTTAATATCCAAAATTATTCTTGAAAACTTTAAAACTTTTCTAAAAAATCTAAATTTAAAATAAAAAATAAGTTATCAAATATCAAGTGAGGTGATGCCAAATAGAAATTTACTCTAATAATAGTAAGTCATTAATTTTTGAAAGTTTAAATAAACATTGAAATTTAAAATTACATATTTCTTACTTCACAATTTTATTAGTAATTGAATATTGTAAAAATTGAGAATATTTCATGGAGAAACACATTAATAATATTGTTTATTTCCCTGAACATTTAACTAAGAATAATCTTGTAATTGGTATCATCTAAATGAGTTGTTCTAGAAATTGGAGTATATATCACTTATGAAGTAAAATGGAATGGAAAAGCATGGTAAAATGTATTGAGCAGTGCAAGAAGCAAGAAGCATTATTCAGTACAAGTTTTAAGTTTTTTCTTCTATCATAATCCTTCTTTCCTTAAGAATTTTTATGCATACATTATTCAATCCACAAGAATGAATATTAAGCTATTATTTTTTCTTTCTTTCTCATTTTAACTTTTTAATAATTCTATATAGATATGCCTTATATGTGTTTAAGTTATTTTCTATTTCTTTTGTAATTTGTATATTACAAAGTTATTTTTTCTCACAGTTAAAGAAACCAGAAGTAGTTATTTATCTGTGTGTATTTTTGTTTGTGAGATAATTGAGGTGTGAACTTACACATTTGACTACAACTTTATGTTGATAGTTACTTTGTATTATGTCATCTTATTATGTAAGTAGATACAGAAAGAATGTGATTATGACCATAACTTTTATCATCTGTACATTAGAGGTAAACAATTTTCATACTATCTTTTAACTATTCAATGCACATATTTAAGATTTAAGTTGACCAGAAATAATTGTGGTATCTTGAACATCATATGCTTTCCCCTTTTACCTAGAAGGAACTTGAACATCATATGTTTTGTCCCAAACTTAATCTTTATTTGTTGGCAAGCTGCTTTAAACAAGAAATGATCCTTTGGCCATGAAAAAATACATGATATTTGAACATGTTTTACTAGAAAGAGAATGTTGGAATTTTGAATAGTTAAAAAAATATTGGAACTTTTAATCACATCTCATTTAATCTATACTCATTATCAATGATTTGATATTGTCTTTATAAAAATACTTATTTTGTTTAATTAAAATAAGTAGAGTGTTTTCTTAAAATTTTGAACATTTCATATTTATAAAATCTAACAAAAATATATTTATGAAAATATATCTTTTAATACAATAAATTAAAAAAAAATGTATTAAAAAAATGTGACTTAATTTGAATTTTATTTCAACTTGCTTGAAAAACAAGTTACAGGAAAAATACTTCTTTAATAGAAAGTCACTATTGTAAATCTATAATTATTATTATGTTAGTCACATTAATAGATGTTGTTTCAAATTTGATACAAATTTTTAATTTGGATGAAAATATTTTTCTTCTTAGTATAAAAATATATTTTTCAATTAAACAAATAATAGAAATTAAAAGATTGATAAATTAAATACTAATTCAATTTTGTTCTTCATTTATATATATATAGAGCAATAAACTTCAATTTCATCTCCTTATGAATTTCATCTCTTTATGAATTACAGTATTTTGAGTTTTAAATGAAGGAGCGGAAATATTTTGATACCTATTACAATGAAAACCCAAATTTAATCGTTTAACTATGTTTAAAAATCTTCACATTAAAGTCCCTAGCATATTCGATGAAACAACTACCATTAAAGCATCTGACATGAGCTTGAAGTAATGTGCGAGTAGCAATATGCGGTTTCAGTTCTGATTCAGCTTTTGTCGGAAACCTTGAATTTGCACTAAACTAGTGCGAAACAGCTCCTGTCAACTTTGGACTTGCAGCGTAACATTATTTGAGCTCTGGAGAAAGAACATTCGTTTAAGCAACACAGGGTACCACGTTCACCAGCCACTAATCAAAAGACTGTGCAACTAAAACGTTATGAGTGACAATCCCCTCCAATTTTCACATTTTCAGCCGGACTCTAATCCTATACACTTTTTAAAACCGTAAATTATTTTATAATCAGTAAAATATGAGTTACATACGGTTATTTTATTCCTCTCTGAACCGCCATATATATATATATATATGTCCAATGATTTCACTTGCACAGCATGGTCAATGATGTTATACTCATTAGTAATACAGTAGTATATGAGCGTGATCTAAATGCAGATTTCTCCGCTCTGCAGAAATAGGGTTTCTCAACACGTGTTGAATCATAAGTTCATCGAGATCGTCAGGACACCAAGGAAGGATGAGGGAGTTCGGACGTTGGAATTCATGCAAGGCCGAGTACAGAGGCAATCTACATCGCTCCCAAACCATCTCAATGAATAAGTTGATTTCCCCAAAGCATCTCAATGAATAAAATTAGGGGACCTACGAGGGGTGGTCAACGATTAATTAGTATCGGCCTCTATTTTTCAACTTTTTTGGAATAAGAGTTTCAAAGTCGATGCATCCAGAGGTGGTAAGCAAAGAGATTCCTACGGAGTTCGAGACTAGACATATTCGCTCAATTTGTTATACATGATTACCATGACAAAGATATTCCTCTCATGTTGTGTTATTTGCTCTTGAAAATATTTAATCTCAGCTTGAGCTGTCTCTTAGCTCATCTTAGACAACAAAGAGTCCATAGCCACCTATTCCAAGAGGCTATCAACTTCAGCAAATCATTGATAACAAGTTCAGTTAGGAAGTCGAAGCATGGTAGTATGCGTTACACGTTCTTGTCTTCCAATTGAGCATTCCATGCTTATGGTTCAATAAAAGTTTTAGGTATTGTTTCTTATCCGTAGTTTCTTTACTTCAGAAATTTCATGAATACATTTTTCAATCCAAAAGAGTGATATTAAGCTATTCAAATAAATTTTTCCTTATTCTACCTCTCTATTAATTTTTCAAGCATTCTATAGATATATATTTTATTATTTCAAGCATGTAATAGATAAATATGTCATTGTGTTTGAGTTAAAATTTATAAATTAGATATATTTTTCCTATGTTTCAACTAATCAATAAATCTTTTGTACCATTCTTGCCCATTAAAATCCCTAATCTGTAGTTTTTTGTTTTGTTTTTTATACTTTTGCTTTTATTTTATACTTGTGTTTGTGTTTGTGAGATGTGTGTGGCATGAGATGATTGTGACATGAAATTGTAGATTTGAGTACAACTTTGTGGTGATAATTAGTTTCTAATATGTTGTCTTTGTAAGTCAAGTAAACATAAAAAAGAATATGGTTAAATGTATTTTTCATATTATTTTGTTAGTTGGTGGGATAGGTTAAATAAGAAATAATTATAAGGTAATGAAAGACATGATATTTTGAGAAGGTTTAAAAAAAAAAAAATTAGGATTCATGAAAAAATTAATTTTTAAACCAAAGCATCAAATTTATTTTAGAGAAATTTATTTTTATTATAAGAAAATTGAATACAAAAAAAGTTATTTTGTATTAAATTTGAAATTCCAATGAATTAACATGTCTCAAAATTATTCCTAAAAACTTCAAAACTTTTCTAAAAACTCTAGCTTAAAAATAAAATAAAATAAGTTACTAATTATCAAGGGAGAAACAAAAAATTATTCTGAATAGTAAGTAATTATTTTAAATGTTAAATAAATATTGAAATCTCTAATTACATATCTCTTGGTTTACATTTTTGTTAGTGGTTGAATCTTATATCAAAGATATCTCATGGCTATGCATATGTGAAGTAATTCAAGCATATTGGTAATGATGTTTATATCCTTGAGGATTTAAGGAGGAATAATATTGTAATTCATATTCTATAAATGTGTTGGTTTAGGAATTGGAATGTATATCATTTATGAAGTGATTCTCAATGGAGTAATTGGTCTAGGAATTGGGGCATATATCAATTATGAAGTAACATTGAATGTAGATGCATTGAGTAATGCAAGAAGCATTATTCAATACATTTCTTAGTTTTGTCATTTTACATAAGATTTATTTCCTCAAGATTTTTTATGCATGCATTATTCAATCCAAAAGAGTGAATATTAAGTTACTCTTTTTTTCTTTATTTTAACTTGGCATTCAATAGATATGTGTTATATGTGTTTAATCTACTTTATAACTTTTATGTTGTTTGCCAATTACATAATTTATTTGTTTACACATTTAAATAAACTTGAGTTGTGTAATACCCATGTTGACTGTGTTTTATGAGATAATTGTGAAACCCTATTGTGACTTGTAAGAGGGCCAAGGCTATAATTGTATATTTGGATAATTTATATTCAAATATGTAGTAATAAATAAATTGTTTTTTTTTTTTATGAATCTTTGTAATTGTTGGGCATAGAATCCCCCCCACATCATGTTTTAGGGCTCAAAGCCCAAGCTTTGAGTAATATTATTGTAAAGCCCTGTGAATTGTAGCCGCGAAGTGTGATTTGTATGTTAGAGTAATAGGGATGTCTGACCTAAGTTTTGAATGTAGTGTCGGCCTACCCATGGTCCGTGGACCATGGGATTGTATAAATAGAGTGAGGCTCTAAGTTGTAAAGTAAATAAGAAATAGAATCGATGGAATCCAATAGATAGAATAAGATAGCGAGCATAGAGTAAGAGTCTAGGGATATTGGGTTAGTAGTAGGAAGAGGCTCTACAGCTAAGTGCGCAAACCCCTCCCGCTGAGTGCGCACAGTGGAGTCGAGTCTGTAACCAAGGAAGAAGAATAACAAAGAGAAATTTTATCTGGATTTCATATATCTGTTCCTGTGTTATTACGTGTTTGATATCAATTATAATTATATTGTTTATCTACTGTGCGCTTTTGTATGAATGGTGAATATTGCTAAGTATAAATGAAAGCATACAAATAAGCTAACTTAATCAACTAATATTAGGTTACTAGTAAGGATTTGGGTAATAACATTGTTTGGCCCCTGAGTAGGAGCATCCCGGGCTGTGAGGTATTGATAAGTGCACATAGCAACGAATGTGCAGGGTCAAACCGTGGACCACTTGGAACCAATTAGACATCCCTAGGGTGCAAAAACTTGGCTCTAGCACCCTCCCATACTACTTCGGGTGAGACCTCAGTCTGTGCTCTACGAAATATTGCCAAAAGGGCTAGTAGTACTAACTTTTGTTTGGTTAAATCATTTCTGAAACCTGGGTCAAGCCCCAACAAGCCAACAAATTGTTCTGTTGCCAGGACCGGCATCTACATAAGGGATGTTTGATGTCACGTCACTAGAATGCAATGAAGAAAGAAATTAAAGGGTGGTTAGACAAAAAGATTCACGAGTTCGTAGGGTAGGAAAACAGGATTCCGCGAGTATCAAAGGAATAGTTGTTGGAGCGCTACTTATACGGAAATCCATGAAATTTTCTTTGCATCCTTTCCATCTGAGTTGTATGAGTGGATCGTGAAGCTAGAAGATAGTTAGGGAAGGTGTAGCCTCGATAAACCAATTGTGTGGACTCTAGAATTAGTGCACAGACTAGAAGCATTAGAAGATAAGATAGCATGCGATGTGGACCATTGGTTCAATTGAATTATAGGGGGGTTATCACCGAGTTCATGGTAGACACGACAATCAGCTATAGCGAGGCGGAAAAATGCTTCCTCAAAGGACCACAATGTAAGTACATTAAACCTTTGAACACTTGGATTAAGATGTTATTGTGTGAAAAGCGGGTTATGCGAATAAATTGATGTTTGGGGCTACTTGAAGTGGGAGGATGTAGAGAAATGAAGGTAGAGTAGAGATAGAAAATAGTCCCTTCATTTCACCTAGGTGGCAAAGTGAGGAAGAACCTGCAAAAGTTTCTCCAAGAAGTGCGGTCAATCTAATAAGGTAGTGAATTCTGTGCCCACAACCCCCACCTATGCCACCACCAGTCTGACCTTCTTCACCTCCATCTTTGCCCACACCACCTCTGCGACCACCACAATTCAATATGGTGAGCGTGATAAAATTGTCGGTATTCAAAGCAGTAGGGAACAAAGATCCAGACCAATTTTGGTTCATGGTAAGGCCCGTATGGGAAGCACAAGGAGTCATGGATGACAATATAAAGAAGGAAACATTGGTGAGAGTGTTGCAGGATCGCGCACTAACATGGTACATTAAGCATTCTAATGACCATCCAAATGCGGGGATCGCAGATATCCAGGTCGTGCTGAACAGGGAATTTAGCAGGCCAAAGTCAGAGACACAATAGATTATCAGTTTTAAGGAGATCGTCATGGTTCTAGGTGAGACCCCATGGGATCTGGATCAAAGGCTGAAGAGTATGATTCGCGAAGCCAATATGACCTTGACCAATGGGCAACACCACGCATGGTTTATAACATCACTAACACCACATTTAATGAGTGGAAGTTATCCACCCAGGCCGAAGCTTTGGATATTTTAATGAGACTGCATGAGACCCCAATACAAGATACTCTCTTGGGAGTCCAACAAATCCACGCACAACTGTGAAATTTGTGTCTGGAAATGCAGAGCTTGAAATAGGACAGGACAACTTAGCGAGAGGCACATGAGGAGCCATGGTGCATAAAATGCGAAGGCCAGGGGCATGACAAGGAAAATTGTCCAATCTTCGCAAATCACTTGGTGGGAGGAGGGTCGATGCCATTAAGAACAAGGCACAAGCAGGACCGAGTGCAGCGCCTACATTATGTTGTGTGACTTGTTAGATAGGAGGAAAACACTCTACAAATAATTGTCATCTATTGTAGAGGCATACACAGACATCCCAACAATTTTTCTAGACTATCTGCAGGTTGGTAGGTCTTGATGAGAACACTTGCAGAAGTTACGAGTTGATGATGGATCAGACTCATGCCTACAGAGTGTAGACTAAAATGCGAGCGCTTGACCCAAATGCAGGAATGATGCGCAGTGGATTTCATGGGTGTAGACAAGGTCGAGGTGGAATGGGACCAGGAAGGGATTGCGGACAACTAATTTGTTACAAATGCGGAGGGCCAGGGCATTATGCCCGCAATTGTACGAGCTAACGAGAATATCATGTTTATATTGTACTTAGTTTGATCATGAGGCAGAGGACTTCCCTACACTGATAGTGAGGCTGTGTGAGAAAGAGGTACTCTAGCCTCCAATCTCAGAATTTAGGAGTCCCCTTCTATTATAATAGGATGAAAATTATGTTGATGTGCTAAGTTCATACCTTGCCACAGTCCTTCCAGTTCTGCAGAATTATTTGTGTCCCAACCAATTGAACCCAAGTATATTAGCAGTGGTTGACCTTCGTGATCTCTGAAGATTCCACCATGTCTTGCCTTGCCTGGGTTTCCTTTTGAGGCCCCATCAAAACTTAGTTTGATCACATTTGTTGGAGGGGGACTCTAATGTGATGGCTGCTTGTTGATAGTGCTTGCTGCTTTGTTGGGATCAATTTGAACCCATGGGAGCTTTAATTTCTAGTTGTCCCATATGCTCTATTCACGTGCTTGGGTGGGAAAGTCCTCAACACTCCATAGTTGGAGGGCTAGGGTTTCTTGAATATTCTAACATAAATTGGTCCAGATGATCTCCAAAGTACTGCTTTGATTTTTGAATTTCTTTTTGTTTCTTTCCTTCCAAATTGTCCAGAAAAGGAAGCCCGGGAGAATTGTCCATAACGCATTTAGAAGTTTTCTTTTATATGGCATAGGGGTCCAATTGCAAATGGTGCCTTTGATATCCCCAAAGATTCTACAAGGTTGTTGACATCTGAAGGTGAGCTTTTCCCATAATTGGTTAGCCATGTAGCAGGAGTCCATGAGGTGTAGAATAGTTTCTCCTTGTTTTTGACAATTAGAACAATAGGAGGGTCCCTAGAATCCTCTTTTAATTAAACTATCCCAAGCGAGAATTATTTGATGATAAAGCAACAAAGTGAAAGTAGATATTTTGGGCCATATTCCTATAGTCCATAGACAATTCCAAGCAAGATCAACTGGTTCCTATGTTTGGAGCATCAAATTATATGCTTCTTTTGTTGTATAAGTTCCCCTAGGAGTGTAACCCCATCTCAGAACATCTTTTCCATTGGTACATTTGATTTTCCTGCTGGTGAGTTCTTTGTATAGATCTCTATTGTAAGCTTTAGTTTCATGCTGTATTATATGTTCAATAGGTTTCCATTGCCTAAAGCTTTGATTGGTACCTTCAGTCCAGTATTGTGCTACATGGTCAATCTGGTTGATGTTGTTTCCATCATGATCTATAAAGGGAAGGATTTCTGCAATTTTTGGCCTCTGTTTCCATGAATCCATCCTAAAATGCACAGTTCGCCCATCACGTATCTCCAAAAAGCTATGATTTTCTATTAGCTCTCTATGTTATTTTGTTGCATTCCAGATTAGATATCCTATGTCTGTGGTGGTGATTATAATTAGCGCTTCCTATGGATGATTATTTACATATTTTGTAGTCCATATTTGGGCCCATGGCTTCTATGGATTTGAAACCCACTGCCACCATATTCATGCTCCCATTAAAGTGTTATTGTGTTGTGGGTTTCATAGTGCTAGACCCCCCTACTTTTTTGGTGTGCAGCCCGTGACCCATTTTACTAGTGCCCATTTACAATTTTGCCCTATGGAGCCCCATAAAAAGTTACGTTGCAATTTTTTTATCTTTTTGAGTGCCCATTTCGGTGCTGCAAGAACTGAGAAGAGGTCGAGAGGCATGGATTGTAAAACTTCCTTTATCAGAATGAGCCTACTAGCCGTGTTGAGAGTTTTGTAGGTCCAGAACGATAGGTGGCATTCAATTTTCTCAATGAGTTATTGCAAGGAGGCATGCTTTAAGGTTGAGTCAATCAAAGGAGTGCCTAAATATGTAGATGGAAGTTTGGCATGTGAGAATCCTATGATTCTGGAAATTATTCTTTGAGTGGCAGGAGGAGTGTGGATTTTTTTTTTGAGATTTAGTAGTATTAATGGTGGTTCCTTAGGCCATTGAAAAGGTTTCTAGCAGAGCTCTGAAGGCACAGGCTTCAATAATAGAAGGATGTTCGAACAACATATTGTCATCAACAAATTGTTGATGAGTGATAGCAAGGGTTCCATGGGCAGAGATGCGTCTGAGGTCATGAGATTGAGCATCATCCTTTATAAGGCGACCTAGACCTTCTCCCATGACAATAAAGAGGAAGGGGGATAAAGGGTCACCTTGACGAATTCCTTTGGATGGGGAGTAGGGTTTGGATGGGATTCCATTAACTAGGATGGAGTAAATGGGGGAGGATATGAGATTCATAAGCCATCTAACCCAGGTCGAGTAGAAGTCGAAGGTAGTAAGCAATTGTCTTATATAAGACCAACTTAATTTGACGAAAGCTTTAGAGAGATTGATTTTAAGAAGCATACCTGCCTACTTATTTATTTTTGAGGAATGAATGATTTCATGAGTCAATATGATGCCATCCAAGATTTGACATCCTTCAACGTAGCTAGATTGTTCTAGTGAAATGAGAAGACAGAGAAGTGGTTTGAGGTGATTGGCAATGACTTTTGAGATGATTTTGTATATGACATTGCATAGAGCAATGGGCCTGAACCTCTCTAGAGTACTTGGTTGATCTTCTTTGGGAATGAGAGTTATGAATGTTTCATTGAGAGAAGGAAGTAGGCAATGCATAGCTTGTGATTCTTCTACCACTTTCCAGACTTCATCTTTGATTAAATCCCAAAAGTGATGGTAGAAGTTAGATGTGAAGCCATCAGATCCTGGAGCCTTTCCATCTTTCAGTTGATCTAAAGTTGTTTCTACTTCCATCATAGTTACCGGTCACAGAAAGAGCTGATTGTGCTCTTCCGTTATAATTTTAGGAATATGCTGAAGTATTTCGTTTATTGCAGGCTGTCTATCTATAGGCGACTCTTGATGTACTATTTGAAAGTGATTAGTGAGCTCTCTCAATATCTTCTTGTTTCTCCATTCTCTCTCCCAATGGATTTTGAATATGTGAAATGGTATTATTCATTCTTCTTTGGATAGTTGTGTGGTGAAATAATTTTGTATTTCTTTCCCCTTCTTTTAGACATTTGATTCTTGACTTTTGCTTCCAAAGAATTTCCTCTTGTTTCCTTCTTTCTTCCAATTGTGTGAGAAGAGCTTGTTCTTGACTTGCTAAAGTCTCGGTTCTGCCTCCTATAATGATCTTCTACTGTAGTTCTATCATACTTTGCTTGAGCACTTTTTGGCCTTGAAAGATATTATCAAATGTGGTGTGATTCTAGTACTTGATTTACCTTTTGATATGCTTCAGCCTTTGTTGGAATTTATACATAGTTGAGCCGCTTAAGGGAATAAAGCTCTCCCATGATGATTTGACCATTTTTTTTAAATCATGGTGACTGAGCCAAAAAGTTACAAATCTAAAGGGTTTCTTGTTTGAATTTCCAGGACCTGTCCATTGTAGGGAAATGGGCCAGTAATCTGAGCCTACCATGGGGAGTATTGAGGCGATAATATCACCTCCTAGATGTACTGAGTTATTGGAGATGAGGAATCTGTCCAACCTGGATGTGATTTTTTGAGAGCCCGACCTTTTATTATTCCATGTGAAATGACCATTATCAAATGGTGAATCAATTAGCCAGTTATTTTGAATGCATTATTTGAAGATACTGCTTTCATTTTCTAGTTTCCTTCTGCCTCCTTGTTTTTCCTCTAGCCGAGTGATCATATTGAAGTCACCGCCTGTGATCGAGAGTGGATGTGTTCTTGTGGAAGTGAGAGTTTCCAGCGATTTTAGTAGCGTATTCTTTTGTAGAGTATCTTCAGGGAAGTATACATTTGTCAAGTGACCATGTATACTGGTTCCGATGATGTGAAAAGTGGCTTGGATGAAATGACAAGAAGCATGGAAGTTTGTAACGGAGATGTGCTACATGTTCCATGCTATAGCAAGCTCCCCCGAAGCTCTCGTTACATCTACCATGACAGTTTGGCATCCCGACCAGGTTTTGGATAAAATGGAAGCTAATGTGCTAGTATTACATTTAGCTTCCTACATGAAGAAAATATGTGGTCTTTCATGCTGTATCATGTTCTTTATCATCCTGTATTTCTCGGGACTATTAAGTCCTTGAACATTTCATGAGATGAGCTTAATGGTTGACCGGTAGGTAAGGATCTGTAGTATTTAGTCAACTTGGAGCACCTTTCGGACTCCACCAGCATTTCCCCAATGAGGATGGTGCGTTGTAAATTTGTCTTTCTGCCTCTTTTCTTCTCATCTTTGGTAATGTGTTTCCCATCCCAGCTGCTTCCTTGTTGTATGCTCAGTGTGTTGTGTTGGTGCAATCTTGAGAGTACTACTTCCAGATTTTCAAGTTGCCTGTCCGGTATTGTGTCAACTCTTTCTTTTTGCATGCTTGTTCTAAAATGAAAATGGATAGGTCTCCTAGATCAAAGCTTTCAGGTTCTTCTTCCATGTGGCTTTGTTGACTACTATCATCCATGTGGTGGGTTGTGTTGAGTGGGTCTATTAGCAAGTTGTCAATATCCATTCCTTTTGCAGACTAAAGGGCTTTCTTGTGATCTTGAAAGGGGATAGGTTACAAGGTCGTTGGTTGTGGATCTGAGTTATTCGCTAATGATGGTTGACTAGCATCATTAGGAGCAGGTAGAACAAAAGGTTTGGGGGATGGTGCGGAAGTTGTCTTAGCTATATTGGAAGGATCTGATTCTGGCATATCTAGGTTTGATAGAAGGTCAAAATTATTGCTGGAGGATGGTGCATCAGAGGATGACATTGAATTTTTTGGTGTTGTAGAGGGTTTTTTGTTATGCTTCTTTCTATTAGCAACTTTGGTAAACCCTTCCACAACAGGTTTCCCCCATTATGTGTGAATTTAGGAGGGGAATTTAGAAGAAAATCACGAAATAAATGTCCATGGGCATGGAATTTACTACATCTAAAAGGCACATGTTCACAATCTATGAGTTGAATCCATTCAAATTCATCATGAAGGAGACTTACCGAATTTGTGAGTGCCTTGCCGAGTTTCATATAAACACAGATGCGAGCATATGAAGTGTACTGACGAAGCTTTGTTTCCTTTATAATCTTTATTAATTCTCCTGGCACATTGCCAATAGCTTTATGTGATTCTTCATCCCAGTATTCTAGAGGTAAGGAATACATGTGAATTGATACTCATGCCCAGCTGAAGTCTTCCTTGTCTAGATTGAGCCGTTCTATCTAGTTTCGTAGATATAGACCCGCAACATTAAAGAAGTAGGGTCCTACATCTAGAACGCGATTTCTATCTTCAATGCAGTTGAAGATGGTTGTAAAAAAACCTTTGTGGCCCAGCTGTAGGGTTACATGTCCCTTGGGCTTCCACTTTGAGGTTATCCATCGTTGTAAAGCTTTTTTGGTAGGCCAGTAGTGTATAAATTTTCCTATCAGTGCATGGTCTTTCATATATTGTATTTGTGCATTGATTCAATGACTGGGTAAGTCAATATTGGGTCATTCCACTGCAATGGGCTTGGAAGTGGACGATGATGCCTTCTTTGGTTCTTCAGGTGCTGCAGGGCTGTTTTTTTTTCAGTGTTCAGATCTGCTGGTTCGTTCTTCTCTTACTGCTGCATAGGCTATACCAATGGTTGTTCTACTCTTCCAATTGAGGGTTGTTCATTTTCTTCCCTATGAGGCCAATTTCCATTGTTGTGGCCTGTGGGGGGAGGCTCTGCGGCCTCCCCCATCATGATGTTCATTGGCCTTTTCTACCAATTCACCCAGACCTACGCTGGAGCAGTATTGCTTGATTCTGAGTCCGCTTTGTTTGTCTCTACACCCTGTAATGGTTTGTCAGAAACCCTAGTCCACCATTTTCCTCTGCTTAGGCCGCCGTAACATATCGATTTTGCCTTTAGACCTTGACTAATTTAGAATGCATGAATGATTTAATTTGAATTTTATTTTTACTTTTTTTTTTGTAGGTAAGCACCCATGGGGGATTTGAACCAGTGACCTTTCGCAAGGAGTGCATCCATTCACCATCAATCCAAAGCCTCATGGGCTGAATTTTATTTCTACTTAATTTTGAGGTACTTTTTAAAAAAAAGACTACATTAAACAAAGTCTTTCGGTAGAAATCACATGAGAGAATTTTTTTGGCTGACGCGTTTCGAACCAACAACTGTAGTTCATCATCAGGACTAGAGGAAGAGCCACACCATGACAAAGGCTTAAATAGAGAGCAATATAGAGACATAATTCCAAGTAACGGCTATATTTGAACAATAATGTAGAAATCACAAAAGCTTGAATACAGAAAGTCATAATGGTATTAATATTACTGTTTTTCTTTTCTTAGGCACAAATCCAATCAGATGGTTTTTTTTTATTCAAAACATAAAAGTGAAAGAAAAATGACAAAATGACTGGTGATGAAACAATAAAGAGAAATCGCAGTTATTCCTACAAAAACGCAAAAAGTGTTGTTCGATCAATTGACAACAATCGTTCAATCATTTGAACAACAAAAATAAAATATGCAAAAGTGATGTTAAATTGATTGAACATCAATCATTTGATCATTTGAGCAGTAAAAAGAAAACACTCAAAAGTGTTGTTCAATTGATTGAATAGCAAAAGTGTTGTTCAATTAATTAAATTGTACTTCTTGCCATGAAAAGAAAAGAAAAATGAAGAATAAAAGAAAAATGGGGCAAAGATAAGCTAATAGTAATCACGCAAAAGGAAAAGAAGTGTTGTTCAATAGATTAAATAGCAGTTGTTCAATTAAATGAACTGCAAACAATGAAAATAAGAAAAGAATTTATTGTTTTGAAGCTTTTGTGATTAGTGCTTTGTGTGTAGTTTTCTTCTGGAGTTCTCGCATCTATAATTGTTTGAATCGACATAAAAAAGTATTGTTCAATAGATTGAATAGAAGAATAATGCAAGAAAAAGGTGTTGTTCAATAGATTGAACAGTAAAACATGCAAGAAATAAATTGTTGTTCAAAATATTGAACAACAACTGTTCAATTAAATGAATAGAAAACAATGCAAAAAAAAAAAAAAAGTGTTATTCAATAGATTGAAAATAAGAATAATGTAAGAAAAAGGTGTTGTTCAATAGATTAAATAACAAAATAATCGCAAGAAGAAAAAATGTTGTTCAACAGTTTGAATAACAAAATACACAAAAAAGTGTTGTTCAAAAGTTTAAACAGCAAAACACGCAAGAAAAAGTGTTGTTCAAAAGTTTGAACAATAGCTGTTCAAAATTTTGAAGAGCAAAATATGCAAAAAAATATTGTTTAAAAGTTTGAAAAGCAAAACACACAAGAAAAAAATGTTGTTCAAAAGTTTGAGCGACAGTTGTTCAAAAGTTTGAACAACAAAATACACAAAGAAGTGTTGTTCAAAAGTTTGAACAGTAGCTGTTCAAAAGTTTGAACAATAAAATACACAAAAAAAGTGTTGTTCAAAAGTTTGAACAACAAAACACGCAAAGAAAATAATTTGTTCAAAAGTTTGAACAACATACTGGGTGGTATGGTTTCCGTTAATAATAAAAATAACGTAAATGTTAATAATAATATTATATGCGATGTTAATAATTTCATGCATATCAAAATTAATAATATGTGTCACGTTTGTAATAATATCGATATTATTAATATTGATAATAACATTTGTAATATTAATAATAATAAATGTAATTCTAATAATAATAATATTATTAATAATATATGTAATAATAATATTAATAATATATGTAATATAATATATAAATGTAATTCTTAAATTAATAATATTATATATGTAATATATATTTAATTATTATATTAATATATATGTAGTAATAATTCTTAAAAATAATATTATAATATAATAATAATGGATGTAATTTGGACGATAATATTAATAGCCACAATCGTTCTAGTATTATTAATCAAAATAATGAAATGGAATCTATTAATAAAAACATTAATATTAACAATATTAACCATAGTCACATGTGTTCTAGTACTATTAATAATCAAAACAATGACATGGAATCTATTAACAAGAACATTAGATTAACAATATCAACCGTAACAATGAAGTTGTGAATTTGGCCCCGAATTTTCTTCCCCCTCCCCCACGGAATAATAAAGTTGTTAACTTATCTAGTTTTTCCTTTTTCCCTTCTATTTTTAGGCTTCTAGGCAAAGGTTTAAACTTTGCCCTTGCCCCTAGAAAAATCTCGGTTAATGACATTATTTGCGACGTGGAATATGGGATTAGAGATCTTCCGGATAATATCAAGGACATTATTAGGTAAGATTGTGTCATCGTCCTTAGAAAGGCTAAGCCCCCTCGGAAGAACCTCAGCAATGAGGAAATCATTGCCCTTAAATCCTGAAACCAGAACAAAGATATCGTCATTTTGAAGGCTGACAAAGGAGGGGCTGCGGTCATCCTTAACAGGGATGATTACCGCAAGAAGATGTTAGATCATCTTCACAATAGTGGCAGTTATAAAAAACTACCCAAGAACCCTCTTAAGAAAATTTCTAAGGCGGTGGCTCTCGCTATCAAGTCCAGTAGCTCGGTGGGTCCCCTATGCCATAATCTTATTGAGAGCAGTCCCATTACCCCTAGAATTTATGGGTTGCCGAAGATTCATAAAGAAGGGGCCCCTCTGAGGCCTATCGTTTACACCATTGGTGGTCTGACCTACCTTCTTACTAAGTTCCTTTCCCTCAAGCTTAAGCCCCTGGTTGGCTGTACGGAGTCTTTCATGAAAGACTCTGCCTCCTTCATTAAAGAGCTTAAAGACATTAAGCTTAGCTCCGATGACATTCTTGTCAGCTTTGATGTGGTCTCCCTTTATACTTGCATCCCTATAAAGGAGGCCTTGGAAGTGATCTATCGCCTTACTGATCCCGATACCCGGCATTTGGTTGAGATTTGTCTCACTTCCACTTTTTTTTGTTTCAAGGGTGAGTTCTTCGAGCAGACCTATGGTGTTGCCATGGGCTCCCCCCTTTCCCCTATTGTTGCGAATCTTTTTATGGAGGATTTCGAAGCCAAAGATTTAGCCTCAGCTTGTCTCCTTCCCAAGTTGTGGAAAAGGTATGTGGATGACACTAATGTCATCTCACCCCATGGCCAAGACGAGTTGGATCTCTTCTTCAATCACCTTAACTGTCAGTCCTCTGCCATTAAGTTCATCATGGCAAAAGAGGTCAATGGTTGCCTCCCTTTCCTGGATATTCTTATATCTAAGAATAAGGACGACTCTCTCTCCTACTCAGTGTTCCGAAAGAAAACGCATACTGAGCAGTATCTTTATGCCGATTCCCATCATTTCCCTACTCAAAAGATGCGTGTTCTTAACACCCTAGCTACTCGTGCTCTTAAGATTTCTAATAATAAGAGCTTCGATAAGGAGAGATCCCATCTCATTAATGTCTTTAAGGAGAATGGCTATAGTAGGCGCTTAGGTCAGAAGGGTTTCCTTAAAGCCTATAAAAATTCGTTAATTAAAAAAGAACCTAAAGAGCACCATCTAGGCGTCCATCTTCCCTATGTCCAGGGAACCACAAACAAGCTTGCTGAGATCCTTAAGAGGTATGATATTCTCTCAACCTTTAGGCCCCTCAACACCATTCATAATTCCCTCCGATCGGTGAAAGATCACGTTGACCCTAAGGACATGAAGGGTGTCTACTTAATCCTTTGTTCTTGTGGGACCCCCTATATTGGGAAACAGGGCGCTCTATCCATCAAAGCATCAGCGAACATGCAGCTCACCTAAGACATGGGAGAACCAAGTCTTCAACGTTAGCAGAGCATGTGGATAATACCAAGCATCAAGTTTGTATAGAGGAGGCCAAGGTTATTGCCAAAGTAGCTCATTTCCATCATCATAAATTCAGGGAAGTGATTGAAATTGAAAGAAGGCCCGATAATCTCAATAGAGATGACGGCTGGAAGATCAATAGTTGTTTGATCCCTGCCATTTCTTCCTAGTCTTTCTCCCCCCCTCCCTCTTTTTATCCTTTTCGTGCTTTCACTGTCCCCCTTGGAGCCTTTTCTTCCTCCTAGGGTGTCTCCTTCTTGCTCTGTGGTTTTCTATTATTCCTTTTCTCGACCTCCTTCTTTTTTTCAGGTTTTATTTTTATTTATTATTATTTTTATTTTATTTATTTTATATTATATTATTTTTCCAGGTACTTCTACTATTATTATTATTATTTTTTTTATTTTTTATTTTTTTTTCTTCCAGTATATTTAAAGATATTTATTTATTTTATTTTTTTTTTTTAATTAATAATTTATTTTATTATTATTTATATATTTATTTTTACTTATCTCCTAATAAATATATTATATTATATTTATATTTATTATATATTATTATATATATATATATATTAAATTAATAATATTATTATTTATATATATTAGTATATATATATATAATATATATATAATATTACTATAATATATTATATGTATTTACTTTTTATTATTATTATATTATAATATAATATATATATATTAAATATTAATAAATAAACAATAATTTACAATTTTAAGAGTTATAGTTAATTTTTTAATGTTTTAATAGACTACCAATTTAATTAAATTTACTCATGGAATTTATATATAGGTCCCTTGCTTACTTTTATTACGGGTTTAGTTCACCCTGGTCCCTAGTCAAATGTACGCATTGTCCTAGTTAGCCGCTGGAATCTCTGCTCTAAGTATTTAATTGGAAAAGATAGATCTGTTTTTTCAACTTGTCCTAACGATGAACCACACTCGTTGGTTCGAAACGTGTCGACAATGATTTTCTGAATGTGATTTATGCCGAAATATTTCTTCTTATAATTGTTATGGATCATAGAAGCCTCAATTCAACCAGTTTGAACAACAACGGTTCAAAAGTTTGAACGACAAAATACGCAAAAAAAAGTGTTGTTCAAAAGTTTGAACAACAAAACATGCAAGAAAAAGTGTTGTTCAAAAGTTTGAACAACAAAATACACAAAAAAATTGTTGTTCAAAAGTTTGAACAACAAAACACACAAGAATAAAAGTGTTATTCAAATGTTTGAACAACAGCTGTTCAAAAGTTTGAACACCAAAATATGCAAAATAATGTTGTTCAAAAGTCTGAACAGTAGCTGTTCAAAAGTTTGAATAGCAAAACACGCAAGAAAAAGTGTTGTTCAAAAGTTTGAACCGCAGTTGTTCCAAAATTTAAACATCAAAGTACACAAGAAAAAAGTGTTATTCAAAAGTTTGAATAGCAGTTGTTCAAAAGTTTTAACAACAAAATACATAAAGAAAGTGTTGTTGAAAAGTTTGAATAGCAGCTATTCAAAATCTTGAACAGCAAAACATGCAAGAAAAGGTGTTGTTCAAAAGTTTGAACAACAAAAATATGCAGGAAAAAAAGTGTTGTTAAAAAATTTGTACAAAATACAGAAAAAAAATGTTGTTCAATAATTTGAATAGCAAAACACGCAAGGAAAAAAATGTTGTTCAAAAGTTTGAACAACATCCATTCAAAAGTTTGAACAACAAAATAAGCAAAAAAAATTTGTTCAAAAGTTTGCACAACAGAACACGCAAGAAAAAGTGTTGTTCAAAAGTTTAAACAACAGTTGTTCAAAAGTTTGAACAGCAAAATACGCAAGAAAAAAACGTTGTTCGAAAGTTTGAATATCAACTATTCAAAAGTTTGAACAACAAAATACGCAAAAAAAGTATTGTTCAAAAGTTTGAACAACAATTGTTCAAAACTTTGAATAGTAAAATACACAAAAAAATGATGTTCAATAGTTTGAACAACAAAACATGTAAAAAAAGTGTTGTTCAAAAGTTTAAACAACAAAATACACAAAAAAAGTAACGTTCAAAATTTTGATCAACATCTTTTCAAAAGTTTGAATAGTAGAACACGTAAGAAAAAGTATTGTTTAAAAGTTTGAACAACAAAATACGCAAAAAAAAAGTGTTGTTCAAAAGTTTGAACAACAGCTGTTCAAAAGTTTGAACGACAAAATACACAAAAGAATATGTTGTTCAATAGCTAACATTGTAGAGACTACAACTTTGAAGGAACAAACATCTAAAACATAAAAACATAAGAGAAATTATAAAATAAACAACACTTTATTTAAAAATAGTAAATAGATAAATAAATTAAGTTACAACAGCTATGATGTTATTTCCTAAGGGAATATCAATTTGTCAATGGAAAAAAAATGATCTCTAAGAAAAATGGTTTGGCAGTAGTGACATGAATCTTTAAATGGAAATCAATTCTCACTTTTTCCTATTATGAATCCATTAAGTAATGAATTGAATGAGATTTCCTTGTTTAAAATTTCTTTCAAGAATCGCTCATTTATAAATTAACCTTCTTTATTCTCCTAGGACCTGCAAAAAATGAGTATCTACATACAATAAAACATTAAATCATGGAGGAAGAGAGGTGATCAGGCTCCCCTAATCCAAGAAATATGCAAAAAAAAATAACAAGTAGTTACTCTGTAAAACAAATCCATGAAGAAAATAACAAAGTAAAATTAATTTATTACCAACAGGAGAGCAGTGACAAATCATGCTTATCTGCAATGTTTTAATCATAACTTCTTTGTTTTTCGTCCAATTTAAGTGATTCCAAATCCAAATGAAATTGAATTCACAGAGATATCCCTAATAGAAATAAGTTTTAAAAATTCCATGATATAATTTATCAAATTTACTTAGGACGACTTGCATAACAAAGTCATTTTTTATTTCCCAGCTTAGACCAACAACTGATATTTAAAGTATAACTTATTTGTTTGATGACGAATTAAGCTAATTCAAATTGGAAATGAAATTATATTAGTTTATTTATCTCCAAGAGAAACAGATTTTGAGCACAAGAAGAATTTATGGGTCAAATACGCAAGTGAATAGCTAGAAAAACAGAGTTTTAAGAGTGCTAATTTACGATAAACAGTCAGCATTTGGGTCATAACTTTCTCATACGATATCAAAATAGAGTGATACAAATTTATTTGTAAAATCCTTTGATAGAGGAAACCATATAAATAGGTTTTAAAAATATAGTCATTTAAGCCTCCAAAAACTGACTGTCTCAACTCTATTCCTGAGCTGGCTACTAGACGCCCTATCAATGTTTTGGTTATAACTTTTTTGTTTCTAATCCAAATGGAGTGATTCAAATTGGGTTGGAAAGTATACATAAAGGGACAATTAAAATAGAAACAAGTTTTTAACTTTTGGTCCCTCAAAACATGACTGTCTCGACTGTGTTTTTAGAATTTTCATGAAGCCCACAAGCCAAAAAATATGATATTCAAGCAATTTTCCAAATTGGTGATAAAAGTGAATATGAGTGTTTGTAGAATTGTTATTTTCAATATACTATATCTACATACACAAATAAATTAAAATATTTATCACCGATGTTGATTTTCACACCGTGTCGTAACAAAAACAACTATTTTTACATAATAATAAAAAATGTATTTATTTATGTTCTTATTTATTTTATTTCCTAGACTAAGCTACTCTACTTTGAAAAATTAATATGTTTATGTATAAGAGTACTTCCAGTGGAACCATTTTTGAAATAAGGCCTCCAGTATGTACATACGCAAATTTGAAAAAAGCATGTTAATAAATAGTAGGGTATGAGAAGCCAACTTCCCTTGAAAAGACAGTGCCAAAAATTGTTGAGGTATGGAGTGAGGCTACAAACAAATGACGGAGTGAAACCAATCTTCAATATATCCCTTAGTTTCCTGATTTCGCATAACTGTCATATCATGGAGTTCTTGAGTTTTTAAAACGGCTTGTTGATGCAGGCTAGAAGAAACCTCATTTTCTTTCATAACTTCAACAATTTTTGGATTTGAAATAGTCCTAATTTCAATATAATTTTTTTGCAATGGTCCATGTGAGATAGAATGGTTGGGAAGGGTAGGTAAATTTTGCAGTTCAACACTGTAAGCATGTTCTACTAGTTTCTTATGATGAGGGTGTGGAACGAGTTGAGCAGGAAATTGTGTAGGGCATGGATCATTTTGATGATATGGTTGATTGGGTTGTATGGAGGGTTTTGATAGACAAGCAGGATATTATTGAAAATCTAGAAAAGAATATGCATGATGTGTTTGTGCTACAAGATGTGGGAGAGTATTCATGTAATCATAAGATGAACCATGTCAAAACTGTAGACAAGATTGGTGGGGGTTATATTGATATTAACATGGCTTCCCTAACACATGAGTATTCCATAATGGAGTATGCAAGTAAGACAATGGAGAGGAAGTGTTTTGAACCATACATGTAGGACATGCTTTCCATGGTTGTTAAATTGTTGCAGCTTCCCCATCTCTTTGATGTGCTACTTCCATCTTAGATAAGGAAGAACAACTATCTATGGGATGCTCCTTTTGGAAATGAGGAGAAAACACTTCTTCAATTTCTTGATTTTTTTGAACTTGCAAAACATCCAATTGTAAATTTAGGGAGCTAATAAAAGCAATTGTAAAATGTTCAAATAAACCATTGATTTCAACTCCTATATCTCATGTTCTTGTAGTATATTTGGGAAAGAAAGAAGAAACTTTTGTAGAATTCTTAAATATTCCTCTTGAATACCTTATGCATAATTCACAAACATCATCATATGATAACTGAAAAACATCACTTTTTCCCATTAGATTTAAGAGTTCTAAAAATTCATCTTTGATTCCTTTAAGAATGAGTGTTTTAAGATCTCTTTTTTCAAATGCTTATGCTTTGATTTTTGAAGGTTGTAATGAAATTGCTATACATAGTCCTCCAAACGTTCATATTCCCCTTGTATCATATTAAAAATATCTTAATTTCCCTTGCAATAGTCTTGGAACTTCTTCAAGAATACGTTCTTCATGTCCTCCCATGCTTGGATGCAGTTCCCACCAAGGCTCATGAACCATTGGAGAGCTTCTCCTTTTAGAGTAAGAGGAAACAATTTCAACTTTTGATCATCAGTACAATAATTGTATCCTCTACAAAGTACTTCAAACTCAAAATAAAAATGTATCTGGGTCTTTGTTTTCCAAACCATGAAAATATGGTAGAGAAAATGGGGGAATTATGTGCATTTGTGTCACTCCTCCTAGATCTTTGATAGGGAATTCAAAAGTAGAAATGTCAGCCATTTTTTACCATAATAGAAGATGCTATTCATGTGTTTCTTTGAGGCTCCTCCTTCAAATGTTCCTGTCAATTGGTTAGTGAAATGGGTGGTGCTTACATCACCACTTAAGTGAAATCATGAGATTTGTTTTTCAAAATTTCTACACTTTTTTCCTTAGTCATTCACATAGAAATTCAAACATTTATTTCTACTTTAATTCCTATACAATTTTTCTGAAAAGTGGGCATGGGAGAAAGCACTTTACTTACTCGTACGCAGGTTTTTACCTTTTGTTTTTAATACCTAGTTCTTTTGCAACAAACAAACATCAAACTTTTATTTCTACTTCAATTCCTACGCAATTGCGTTGAAAAGCAGGCGAAGGAGAAAGCACTTTACTTACTCGGATGGAGGTTCTTACCTTCCATTTTTAATACCCAATTCTTTTCCAGCAACAAATATCAAACATACATCACTTATGTGAAATAGAAACACTCTCCCTGGCAATGGCGACAAAATGTTGGGTGCATATAAGCTGTATTTTGGAACTCTTAATTGCCTCATATTAATTATCAACCTGGGTAAGTCTTTTTGTTTCAAGAGTGTACACGATATGTGTAAGTGATGGAAATTCTTATATCTGTAGAGAGTAATGCTTTAAGATATTTTATCAAATTCAATACAAGAGTAAATGGATCAAACCATAAATCTCAAGCTTGGAACTTCAAGGAAAGTAGTCTCTCTAAGCATCAAAACTCAATCTTAATCAAGATATTCTTATTGCAATTACATCAATTGAGTGCACGATAGAAATAACAGAGCTCCTTCAGCTAAATCTAAACTACTGCATAGAAATAAAGCAACTGATCTAGTCAATAACACTATGTCCTTTAATTAACAAGAAATGATTCTTATCGAATAATTAATTCAGTCCACGACATAAATGAATGAAATCAATTGACAGAATTAAGAATTAATGAAATGAATACACGAAATCCACACCGATGAAAGTAAATCAACTGTAAAACTATAAAGCAGAACAATTAAACTTGCAGTAAAGGAAAAGTAAAAGTATAAAACAAGAAATAACAGTGAAATCCAGCAGTGACCGGGCCCAACGACTAGCGAATACTACTTAACTACTTTAGAATATTGCGAGTGAACAACAACTCAAATTATGTATTAATCATCAAATTCAAATGTCATTACAACGTGATGTGTTCTTCAAAATCACACTGTGTATACTAAAATTAAAATTGAAGTAAAAAGGTGGGAAGTTTCCTCATCTCTATTCTTCTCCTATTCTCCAATTCTCCCCATATTATCCTCCCCCTTCCTTTAATATTTGTTTTCATTTAAATATACAGAGAGCAAAGGGAAGTTACAAAAAACTTGATTTACAAAATGATTTCCATTACAAATTTGGATTATACAAAACAAGTTAATCAGCAAGATCACATCTAAATGATCTTTCCATCAACATTCTGCAGGAACAAGTCGAATTTGGTATTGCAGTTGGAAGAATTTGGAAAATGGTCGCAACAACAAATCTAAGAAAATTGTCTTCAAAGAACCTTCTGTTTCTCTTAATACATATCGAATTTTGCAAAACTCTTCATTACAAAAACTAACTTGGTCTATTATGGACAAAATCCATGTTTCGGATTTTCCAGATTCTCCTTCATTTGTTTGAAATGTCCAATGAAAAACTCACTTCTTATTACAGCGAATTTCTGAGTTGGAATATTTAATTGTGAGTTGGAGATCAAATTTGCAATCTAGAAAATATCTTGGAGGCTAAAATCATGAGTGATGTTACAACAAATCCATTAATAAACCATAATTGGTAAAATCATGCATAATAGTCATCAATTTATTAAAAATAAAGGAGAAAAAAAGTATTTATCCATAAGAGCGTAAAAAATTATAAAATGGAATTATATGATAAATTATGATAAATGACATGATAAAGAATGGTAGAAATGGGTGAAATAGGCATCAGAAAGTGATAATAATAATGAAAAATTAGCGGCCCAATGTTTATCTCCATGAGCACCCAGAAGATTTTGGTGTTGCGTATCCATTTCACATCCTTTGTGGCCGAGAGCAAAGCGTACTTCGTAGCCTTTGGTAATTCTCTGTCAATGCTGGGGAATTGACTATCCTACAGTAGTTCCCCCAGTACAAGCATTATGGATAACAGCAACCACGCATAGTGGAATGTTTTACCCTGCTCGTAGAGGAATTCAGACTAGTTGAACTAGACCCCCTCCGTGCACTACTCAGCCAGTGTGACTATGGGCACTGGTACCCCATTGACGTGACACTTCCTCATAAATTTTTTAGCCAGCGGTTCGGTTACTAAGCATACCCCTTTGTCCTTGATGCTGGAGATGGCCTAGCCCCTTTTCTTCTTCTCCAGCTTGTATTTTGTCTTCATGGCTTCTGTAAGAGCCAAATCACTGCCCTTTCCTTCTCCCATGGTTGCAGGGTCCTTTCCTTTGCAGGGGAGCTGAGAAATGTGGTGAATGAGGTCTGTCGTGATGGGGATAGGCTCCTCCAGCCATAGTTACCCATCATGCACCAGGAAGAGCAGCTGCCTGACGATGAAAATGGTGATGGGTGTGTTGTGGAAATGCGGTATCCATAGTAAGTGCAACAACCCAGCGTTTTCCACATCACGCAACAATTTCCGCGGCTCTAACATTGTCACCACCCCCTCAGTGTTTTGCTTCATGAGGTTCCCGGCCTCTAAGTAGGGAACTTTTCACGATCAGCGAGGTCTCAATCATCAAATTTCATTGTTGGCACGCGGCCTAGGTGCATGCCCTCAAACAATATGCTATCTGGGAGGAGTGAATCTGCAGTGAACTCTTGGTTTCGTCCAAGTCCTTTGGCACTTTGGTGTTCCCTTTCCATAGGGGGACATATGCAGGGAATTTTGCTACAGAGCATATAGGTTGAATGTCCTCCTCCATATCTTCGTCATCTTCTACTACAATGGTCAACGCCTGCAGATCTTCTTCCTCCTCATCTATGTCAATCATGACAACTTTCCCTTTTTCTTCCTTTGATAGCTTGCTACATAGTGGGTTCCTCGGGGACATGCATATGGGGGTCATTGCTTCTTTATCTTTCTTGGGCCTCGGCATTCACTGTGATTTGGGGATTTCTGCCACAACTCGAATGCCTTCAAGAACATCCTCCACCATTGGGGTCTGCATGGCCTTGCCTGCGGTTACCTCTTTCATTCCCAAACAATCCTTAGTGGCTATCATTGTATCTAGGTTGTATTTTGTCCCTCGCAAACTTAGCGGCTCAATTATCACTCTGTTCTCAATGCTTAGTTTTTTGCTCAAGCGCTCAATTCTCAAATGGCTAAGTGTTGTTCACTAGCTAGCTCTTTGTGTTTTATAGCACCTTTTGAATTTGAATTCGACCATTCCCCCAAATTTTGGGCCATTAATGCTTTCTTGGTGGAAGATTTTCCCAAATCTTCCCCATAAATCACATCTTAAATGCCGACCTCCTGCTCCATTTGGCCACAAATCAAGCATCCCATCGTGAATAGAGACTCCAACGATAACTTTCCAGCCAATCTTCATGGCAGTGCAACCCTTCATGCGCGGTCACGGACCCTATGACGCTCTGCTTCTCCACGCATCCCCAATATCATGTAGCTTCCAGGCATAATAGTTTATTGTCCTATGCTTCCTTTCAACTACTTGGAGTGCTGAGACTGTCCTTCCTGTGGCTAGTCAGGTGGTCGCACCACCCATGTGGGGCTCCATCCCGTCCTCCACCATGGTTCATGGAGAATCCTCACCTTCCATATTTGTGGTCAGCCTGAGGCACTTTACTACTTGCAATGCGCTACATTGGTCACTACGTTTGGCGATATGCAATCCAAGCCAAGACAACAAGCTAACTAGTTCACGGTGATAGTTCTCCAACTTGTCAGTATGATCGTATGCACCTTGCCTTACCATCCTCGATTTTTTGACGAGAAATGGTTCCTTTATTTCATCTTCCAGCTTCTTGACCTCGACGTCCATCAAAGCGTTTTTCTCCCTTAGACATACCCGGTCTTTTTCAAGTCCGCAACGTCTAATATTGCCCTGTTGGATTTCTTCCTCAAGTCTTATGTCTTCTGTTTCTTGCGGTTGTGTGATTCCTCCATTCTGGGCTTCGCGGACTATCATATCTACGGGTGCTACTATGTGCAGACTAGGCTTCACATGCTCCATAGGGATTACAACCCTTGCTTCATACTTCAGCTTCGGAAGTGCTTGCCCGGTCAGGGTTTTACACATGGTCCTATAAGCCCATAGAATTGCTGGTACATGTAGGTCCCAGTCAATGCATCTCACATGGTGGACTGTGTTCAGTACTTCGCACACCTTACCAAAGCTTCCCCACATATAGTCTTCGGCGCGCTTGGTCGTATCATACTTCGTCAATCGCACCTTCGTCATGCCCGCTCCTGGTTGTTGTTCTTGTTTTCGATCTTGAGGATAGTGTGCGTACATGCAGGTTGCATATCATACGCTTGTACCCATTTGGAAAGAGGTGGGTGCAGAGGTTGTTTCATCCATCATACCCGGCTTCCATCCACAGTTTAGGCTTTCCAAACCATATAAGCATCACCATTCTGCATTCACACTAATTCTCAAAATTGCTTTGATGCATACCCCACCATCTTGTGGGCG
Source organism: Pinus taeda (assembly GCA_000404065.3). Classification (NCBI taxonomy): domain Eukaryota; kingdom Viridiplantae; phylum Streptophyta; class Pinopsida; order Pinales; family Pinaceae; genus Pinus; species Pinus taeda. Next base: position 13,449 of record APFE030797141.1, on the reverse strand, counting down.
TAGCTCACAGTGCCCATTTCAGAGCATCAAGACGCTGCTGTTTTGGCACCTCTCTTTCAAATTTGTTTAGGAATTCATCCACCATTGTCAACCCATCATACATAGGCAAATCCCTTACCTCTGTTGTCATGCAGCACAATGACCTTACCATCATGTTGTAATTGAGTGTGGTTACCACATGTAACCAGTTCTGCCATTGTTCTATTTCCGCATCTAAATCCGATGTGCAGGAGCTTTCATGCTCCCACAAAATCCTGCCATCCAGTATTGGATTCACCCAATCCTGCTCTTGTGTGGCGATTTTGTGGATACAGTCTAGATCATCATCACTCTCGTCGTCGCATACTGGCTCTGTGTAGCATAATCCTTCTGCAGGTTCTAAAGGTACCACTACACGTAGTGAATTTTTTCTCAAAAATCATTTTACACTGCTTCATGTTTATCACTCCCTTCATATCAGTGGCCCAATCTATTCCCAGTAATGTAGGATAAGGATTTCTGCCATCGACAATCTTTATCATTTTTTAAATCTTCAAGCGCACTCGCACCTTCGATGTCTATCGTTATTCCCTATAATCTTCCCATTGGCAGGATCTTCTGTTGGGTCGTCATTTACAATTGAATAGGGGACCATTACAACACGGGCCTACCCATGCACTCCCATGTGTGCATTGGCAGTATGTTCATGTCCGATCCTGAATCTGAAATCATTTGATCCATTTCATATTCCCTGATTTGCATAGTTAATCTCATCTCCCTTCCGATTCATGTTGTGTGCTTTCCAAGCTTCCAAACTATGTGCAGTTCTCCTAACCCAATGCACCTAGTGATGAGTTCCTCTAGTCCCTTCAAAGCCTTGCTGTCATACAACAACTTCATGCATGTCTCCAGAAAGGTAGTAAGCATTGATAGGTCCATCTTTGGTTCTAGTTTGTCTTTACTACCTGAAGTGGAGGCCTCCATGAAGCTCCTCTTAACTTCCATGAACGTCTCCTTTACGCGCTCCAAATCGAACTCTAGTTCCTTTGTAGGAGCCTTGCGAACCCAAGCACTTTATTCAGGTTGCTTGCCCTTGTCATCTCCTACCATAATACCGCTTCAAAGCACAAAGTTTACATCCGGGTCCTCTTCGTGTAGCTTAGGCCTCATCATTTGGAGATTCTGATTTGGGGGAGGCTGGAGTATTCCTTTATCACACAACCTCGCTATCAGTGTGGGGCAATCCTCCATCTCATGATCAAATTGGGTACAATATAAATGTGATGCCCTCATTGGTTTTATACAATCACGGGCATAATGCCCTGGCCCTCTGTAATTGTAACAAATTAGTTATTTGCGACACCTTGCTGGTTCCATTCCACCTCGACCTCATCTGCACCCCTAAATCTGGCGCGCGACATGCCTATATTTTGATCGAGGGCTCATGTTTTGGTCTGAACTCTATAGGCAGGAGTCTAATCCATCATCAATTCATAACTTCTAAAGGTGCGTTCATCATGGCCTACTGACCTATAGAAATTACATAACAACTACTGGGACGTCTGGGTATACTTTTGTAATAGGTGACAGTTATCTATAGTGTGCTTCCCTCCTATCTGGAAAATCGTGCACCATAATATAGGCATGATGCTCAGTCCTACTTGTGCCTCTGGTCTCAATGGCATTGGCCCTCCTCCCTCTAGGTAGTTCACGAAGACTCAACAATCATCCTTGTCATGCCCATTTGCATTTTATGCACTATACCTCCTCGTGCACCTCTGGCCGAGTTGTCATGTCCTATTTCAAACTCTGCATTTCTAGACACAAATTTTTTAGTTGCACATTGATTTGCTGAAGTCCCAGCCAGGATCTTGTATTGGGGTCTTGTGCAATCTCATTGCAATCTCCAAATATTCGGCCTGGGTGGATAACTTCTGCTGCGACAGTGCCATCCTTAGATGCGGTGTTAGTTACGCTACAAAGCATGCATGATGCTGCCCATCTGTCAAGGTCATGTTGGCTTCACGAATCATGCCCTCTAGTCTCGGATCTAGTTCCCAGGGGGTCTCTCCTGGAAGCATCAGGATTTCCTTAAACCCAATAATTGACTGTGTCTCTGATTTTGGCCTGCTAAATTCCTTGTTCAGCGCAACTTGGATATTTGTGACCTATGCATTTGGATCGTCGTTGGAATGCTTAATGTACCATGTTAGTGTGCAATTCTATAGTGTACTTACCAGTACTGCCTTCTTTATATTTTCATCGATGACTCCTTGTGCTTCCCATACATATTTTACCACACACTAAAATTGGTCTGGATCTTCATTCCCTACTCCTTTGAACACTGGCAATTTTATTGCGCTCGCCATATTGAACTGTGGTGTTGCTAGAGGTGGTGTGGGCGGAGATGGGGGTGAAGATGGTGAGACTGGTGGTGGTCTAGGTGGAGGTGCTATGCACAGAATTTGTTGCCTTATCAGACTTATCGCACTTCTTGGTGAAACTTTCGCGAGCTCTTCCTCACTTTCTCACCGAGGCTAAATCAAGGGGATATTTTCTATCTCTGTGCTGCCTTCATTTCTATAGATCCTCCCACTCCACATAGCCCAAAACATCAATTTATTCACATAACCTTCTTTTCACACAATAGAATTTTAATCCATGTGTTCAAATGTATAATGTACATACCTCGCAGTCCTTTGAGGAAGTGTCGTTCCGCCTCGTTGTAGCTTACTCAAGTATATACTGCGAACTTAGTGATAAAAACTCCTATAATTCGATTGAGCCAATGGTCCACAACACATGCAATCTTATCTTTCGATGCTTCTAGTCTGTGCACCAACTCTAGAGTCCACACAATCGATTTGTCAAGCCTACACCTTCCTTAACTATATGCTAGCTTCACGATCCACTCGTACAACTCAGAGGGGAAGGAAAAAAAGAAAATTTTGTGGATTTCCATATATAAGTAGCGCTCTAACCACTGTTCCTTTGAGACTTGCAAATTCCTATTTTCCTACGTCACGAACTTGTGAATCTTTCTGTCCAACCACCCTTCAATTTATTTCTTCATCAGATTCCAGTGACACGACATCAAACATCCCTTTTGCATATCTCAGTCACAACAATGGAATGATTTGTTGGCTTGTTTGGGCCTAACCCAAATTCAGAAGTGATTTAGCTAAACAAATCCCGGTACTATTGGCCCTTTCAACAATAGTCCATGGAGCGCGGACTGAGGTCTCACCTGAAGTAGTATGCGGGGGTGCTAGAACTAGGTTTCCGCACCCTAGAGATTTCTGATGAGTTCAGGTGGTCTGCGGTTCGACCTTGTGCACACATCGTTATGCACACTTACCCATACCTTGCAGCCTTAGATGTTTCCATCATGCAGCCCTACTCGGGGCCCGAATGTTGTTATCACCCAATTCCTTACTAATATTCCACCGTTAATTGATTAACTTAGCTTACTTGCATGTGTAAATTATACTTAGCAATATAAATCATTCATACAAGTGCACACAGTAAATAAACAGGATATTTGCAGTTGATATCAAACGTGTAATAACTCAAGAACAAATACATATAATTTGGATAAAACTTATTTTATTATTCTCTTCTCTGGTTATAGACTCGAATCCGCCCTGCACACTTAGCTGCAGGGGTCCCTGCACTCCGCTGCAGAGCCTTCTCCTACTATACGACCGAAAGACACACTTAGATACTTACTACTCAATCCCTTGGAATTATTCCTATTCCATACTCAGTTCTCACTAACTCGCTTTTACATTTAGAGCCTCGTTCTATTTATACAATCCCATGGTTCACAGACCATGGGTAGGTCGACATTACATTACAAACTATGGTGGACAACCCTATGACTCTAACATACATTCGTGCCCGCAATTCGCAGGGCTTTACAACATTGTTCGGTGAAAACATGGGCTTTGAGCCCCAAAACATGCTTCGTAGGGGATTCCATGGTCAACACAATATGAACAAGAAGAAGATAAATAAATGGAACATAACACGATAAGTATCCAAGGAAAGGCTCAGCTGAGAAAACCCAATATCTATATTACATTAAATCAAAAATCAAATATGATAATACAATTCTTGTTCTCACAAGAACAATCCCAACACTGAGTATGATCAATCTCCCTAATCACAAGCAAGCTCAAGCCACTATTTAGCCTCTTCTACTACTGTCCAATCCCATATTTCCTTACCCACTTGGTCAAAGAATTTGGATGAATACAACATGATATGCTCAACCTTGAGCTTAACCTACACAAGTATTTCCTATTCTCCGCTTGATGACTTCCTCTGGCTAATACTTAGCTAAATTTCTAAGCCTCCAAGCTTCTAATTCATTGCACAATTCCTGAGAGAATTAGTTTGTATTTAAAGGGAAATTCCTCATCCATAACTGCACAATCCAAAATTAGGTCCTTCTCTAATTGCATGCATGATATTTACAACTTAGTAAATCATACAACTAATAGTACAATGTCCCTGCACTCTAATCTCAACTGGGTCTTTCTCTTAACTGAGATGCATGATTTTCTGATGAGGGAATCCAATTAACTGGACTAACACTTGTGGATGCACCAGTGCACCAATGCACCAAATGACTACTAATCATCTATTAGTTCCACAAATATTTAGAATTAATTTAACTGAGCATAACTCAGTAAACTGACTTATCTAAAGACAACTCATAAATAAAATCATCTTGGAACCCTAAAACTTAGGGATCACGCTTACATGACTTCATATAGACTTCCAACTCTAAATTCCTAAGTTAACTAAGTCAATTCAACTTAGTTAACTATTACAAGTTTCTATGAGAAAAGACTTACAATTTTAATTCAGAATTTAATTCAAGGACAAATTGAATTGGTATCTCTGGATTCTATTTTTAACATTTATTGTTGTTATTTTAAACAAAACTCAATGGCTACTTTGGCTACAGAGAATTGGTAGGCTCAAAGTACTATTCTTAAACTAAAATTTTGATGCAAATTTATGAAAGATAGTCTTCTAATGTTAATACTACTAAGTCTTAGAATCTAAGGAAATAAATTCTTCATGCTACAAATGTCAATTAAAATTTGTAAGAAATTTAAAGGGACAATCCTAACTTCCCAAAATTAAATTAAGTTTGGTGGTGAAGGAGAATGATCTCCCATTTTCACAAACTCCACTTCTAAAAAAATTGCAGATTTTGAATAAACTCTTTTCTTGTTAGGAACTTATGATATAGTTTTAATCCATGACCATTAAATAAAATAGTAACTCCTTCTTCAATTTCTTTTTTGATTCTAACTAGTACATTCTCATAGATTGCTTCTATTTCATATGGACCTAACCAATGTGTTTGAAAATTTCCTCGAAAATATTCAAATTTTGAATCAAATAAGAGAACCCAATCACCTCAAACTTCTTCATCCTAATGAACTTATCATGCCACCTTCCTCTTTGTTGTTTGATGATATTAGTTCTTTGAATGACATCTTGTCTAATTTCATCCAATTAATTTAACTATGTTAACCTTTCCTTTTCGGATTCAGAGAGATCTAACCCAAATTTTACTATTGGCTTGAATGTCTCCACTTCGAACTCTAAGGGAAGAAAAACTTTCTTTCCATAAACAAGCTCATATGGTGTATTCCTAATGGAATTCTTCCATGTGGTATGATATGCTCATAGTTCTTCTAGAAGCCTATTTTCCAAATAGTTTCAATATAAATGAACGATCTTGGTTGAAATAGCTTCAAAGACTTTATTTATTAACTCCACTTGTCAAATGCCTTGTGGATGATATGGAGCATAATTTCTATGCTTCATTTGATATCGTTCCATAATCTTTTGGATAAGATTGTGCACCCTGATTTGTAACAATTTCTCTTGGGACACTAGAATGACTGAATATATCCTCAAAAGGAAATATTTTAATAATGTTTTCAACATCAAAAAGTAAATGTTTAGCTTTTACCCATTTATTTACATAAGCAATATAGACAAGAATATACCTTTTCTGCATTGATGTTATATTGATTGGACCTACAAATATAGACCCCATTTTTAAAATGATATATCCATACTTGTGATTGTAGACACATTTCATCTACTTGAACAAGTATCCCCATTCTCTGAGAACTTTCACATTGTCTAACATTCTTTTTGGAAACCTTAAAAGGGTATCCCAATAATAACTAGAAAGAAGGACTTTGTCTGCAATTATTTCATTAGTAAAATTTCCTCCACATGGCTAATCATGGAATTATTTAAAGATATTCAGTACTTCATCCTCTCTCACACACCTTCTGATGATCAAATCTGATCTAGTTTGGTACAATTCTCCTTCTACCCAAGAGAAAGGTGTATTGAGTCTAATAACTCTTTATGTTTCTTTGGCTAATAATTGTGGTGGAAATTTTCCTATTTCCAAATATTTAGAAATATTTATAAATGAAGGATATTTAGTAGCAATTGCAAAAACATGTTCATCAAGAAAATCATCCTCTACAGGATTTATTGTATTAATATTTTGCATCCTTGAGAGAAATTTAACAACTCTGCTCAATTTTACAGGTTTGTCCAATATAATGATATTAAATTCCTATAATAATAAAATCCATATAGTAATTTTTCCATTAGCTATAGGTTTATTCATTAGATATTTAATTATAGAATGATTAATATGAACAAAGGTTTCATAAATTGTGATATAATTCTTCAATTTATTGAAGGCATGGAATATTGCTAAAAACTCATTTTCAATAACTGTATAATTCAACTAGCAGAAGCTAAGTTTCTACTTATATAATAAATTTTATCAAAATTTTGTCGATCTTTTTCTCTAATACAACCTCTAGAGTTGAATCAAAAGCATCTGTAAAAATATAGAATGGTAGGGACCGATTTGACCGTCTTAAAATAGGTGCTTCCAAAAAAATTTGTTTTGAAGAATCAAAAGCTAATTGACATAAAAAATACCAATAAAAATTACAATCTTTAGTAAGCAATTTGAAAAGAGACAAAGCTATTTTTGTAAAGTTTTATATGAATCACTTGTAATAGCTTGTTGTCACTATGATAAACACCCTCCACAATTTTTCTTACACTTGAATTTTGGAGCCTACTTTGGATCTTTCGATCAGTCATTCTGTAGTCACTTCTTGATTGCTCGAAGTCACTTGCTCACACATGCTCAGTTCACAACAAGTTCATGGGTGCATTATGCAATCTTGAATAAGCATAGCATACTCTATCAAGATGGTGTGAGTGAAATTCTCAACAGTAAGTGCATACTTTCATTGACAATACTTCACTTTGGTTGTGTTTGTACTTCTATTTTAGTGAGTTCTTACAACAGACAATTTTGCAAATCTTTGCTTTTGCGAGTGTTATTTGCATGCTTTCAAATGTTTCTTCCACTTGATTTCACATTGATTAGTGTCATTTTCATGTTATCTTCACTCTATCATGTGTCAATTTCACTGTCATCATGTATCACAAGTGTCGCTCACACTTTTCTCTTCATATAATAAATGTTGTCTTGTAGCATGAGGAATGTCACAGTATGCATGTAAGCTAGTTTTTGTGGTTTGAAGGGGTAATATTTGTTTTAATGAGTTGTAATTACCATGTAAACATGTATTGCACTGACTCCCAAAGTTTCAAGGACTTTTGCACAAGTGTCGTCATGGTTGTCTCAAAGTGCATCTTTCGTGTCGAACTGGTCATGAGTCATGCAAGTTTGTTGTACTGAGGGAAGAATGTTGTTAATGTGTACTAGATGATCTATGTTTTTGTTTCATCAAGTGTTCTAAGTGTGTGATCGTAGTCAAGTCTTATCATTGGTCACATCAGCTTAATCGATCCCACACTTAGTAAACTTCTAAAATCTCTTCGACCAAGAAACTTAGCCTCATACGGCTTCCTAAATTGTGCATTTCATATTATTATCCCTATAGCTAAAACCGCTCCTCTTGATACTACATAATGCATGGTTCCTGCCTCCTAGGATGGCGTACTATGCAGTTTTAGTGTTCAAGCCCAAAACATGGCCTCCAAAACTGTGCAATTCATCCCTCCATCCTGGCCTCAACTACTCATTATGTAGTATCTGACATCAAGCCCATCCCTTGATCTCTTGAGATATGCAATTATGCATATAGCTAGTCTTCTCTACCTTTTAGAACTATACAATAGGGAGAATCGGTGTTCAACACCTTAACTTGGCTCATTGAGCTCCTAAATTGCACAATCTCCTTGCTCAATTGATCCTGAATTGTACATTAGGCAATCTCAAGGCTCAAGCCTAACCCCTAATTGTTTGAGGTGCACAATTACATAGTCACTGAGCCTCACCCTCAGCTTTCCACCTGGTTCAGGCTTAGTTACTAGATATTCATGTAGCATCTTAGCTAGTGGATTATTAGATTGATGTCATATTGTAATGAGTATATTGCATATGCAAGTACTCTATCATTCTATGGCAAGATGATGAAGAAGAAGATGGAGAAATGAGGACATTCTAGAAGACACCTAAGGATTTGAGGAGATAAGATGATCATTAGGAAAGAAGATGAAGGAAAAGTGGATTATAAGAAAAGATGGAATATCAAGACCACATTGGAGAATCCTTATGCTCAAGTCATAAGCTGAGGAAGAAGAAGAACATGCACCATATTTTGAAGAAGACACAAATAAAGCAACAAAACAATGTCACTTGACATTGCCATGTCATCATGTAGTCCATTTCATCAGTGTCATGTCTTGTCATGTCATGAACCATCATGTGCGACATCATTCATGGATTATGTAATTCTATATTGGAAAATGTAATGTGAAGTAGAAGTCCAAGAGTAATCTATGCAATGTGAAGAGTCATGTAGGAAGTCAAAAAGTCATGAGAAGTTAAACAGTCCTAAGAGTAGTCCAAGAGTCATAAGGGAGGTGAAGGATCACCCCATTTATTATATATACACCATCATTATTCATGCGAAGGATTTTTCCCCTCGGCTTCTCCTGCAAGGCATCAAAGAGGCAAGCTAATATTTTGGGGAGCAAGTAGTGGCTCCAACACTCCATTATTGGAGCTTGTAGTGTTCATTGTATACATGTGTCTTGGGGCTTTTACTTAATATATGAAGCTTGATGGATAGCACATTCTTCATGCATGGATTATGAATGTTTGTAATATTGTTCTATGAATGTTTATGATTCATGTTTGTTTTCACCTGTACTAAAGTACTTGAACTATTTCAGTTAGTTTAGTGCTTATCATAATGGGAATGTGTTGCAATGGTTGTAAATCCTGTCACATCTTTGTGGACAATTTCACCGGATGTTAGATGGATATATCTTCATTATGTGTGTTTCTACCAAAGTCATACTATTACCTCAGTAGAAGAAACTTAACAAACCTACAACTAAATGCTCACCAGGCACACTTACCTATTTTTTGAAGCAACACATGTGTTCCTCTCTCTTGCTGACAGTTAGAACCAAGGAATATCTATAAGAATACATGGCAACTGGGTCAATTTCTCTAGATGGGGCTCCTATTCCAAATGGTGTGAGTTGTAATTGGGACTTCACAGCGGGGAGAACCCCTTGGTTGATGGATTTATAACACTGTCAACAAATGGCACTATAAGGAGGGCCAGATGATAGGTTGTTCCCATTTAGTCTTCTTTGAATCTCTTATTCAAAATGGTTCTTCCCCAAATCATAATCCAAGGATGCATTTCTAAAGAGATTAATCTTACCATCCCTAAGAAAAAATTCCATAACCTATCCCAATTTAAGTTTGATGGCGAGGGTGTATTAACTCTTCATGAACCTATGTTTCAGGTTGTCCATTGTTTCTTTTCTAATGGGGTACATTGCAAGGATTTCATGGCTAGATTACTCATACTCACATTTGAATGTCGTGTTAATCAGTGATGCCATACATTACCCGCTACTTCTATCCATTCATTCAACCATGTTGCGAAGGAGCTTCATAAATAATTTGACAAGTATGATTACCAAAATGTTCTTAAAAGAATTAATCAACTAAGAATGAAGCCTAATGAATCAGTTGAGGATTTTTCCGATCGATTCATTCACCTTTGTTATGAATTTCTGGGAGAAGACACATGTTTCGATTTCTTTAAAAAAAAAATTGAGAATTTGGTTCATATATATTTGCACGGTGAATCTAAACCCTGTGATGCTTTTACCTCCCTGACTCCTGTAAATCATGACACACCTTGAATTTCAGAGGAGGAACCTACTATTCCTTTTTCTCCTTGTCTTCCTAGTTTTCTAGTTCCAATGTGGATGCCTCCTTGAGATGATAATAAAGTTGGATAATATTCAAATCAAATTCCTAATCCACCTCCTCATCCTCTTCCCAATTTTCATGATTCATATCTAATGGAATAAACCCTGAAATGGCTCATGGATCCTAGGGTGAAGACTAATCTTTTCATTCTGGCACTCTTAACATCAATCTTGAATCTAGCTCCATTGAAACTGTTACTTATTCAATGGACATATGTAGTTCTCTATCATCTACATTTCATAACTCTATGTATCATGATTTTCTTGATCAATCTGCTCCACCAACTAGATTTGCATGCTCTCCTGATTTTCATGTTGTTGGTTCAAATTGCGATTAGATACAAGGCAGTCACATTACATTGGTAGAGGAGGAGGAAAGTGAAGATAATTTTTATGTCTCTTCCCTTTTTCAAGGTCCCCCATGTCAAGATGATGCACTTTCATTCTTGGATGATTTTCAATCTACTAATCTTAGTAGTGAATCAAATGCAACAAATTCTTTCAATCAATCTGTAGCATTGGATAAAAATCATTCTGATGATGATGACTATGTTGATGTATGTGATCATGAACTCCCAAGTGCACCAAATGATCTGTCGGTTTCTCAAGACACTTATTTTTCAAAATATCTAGTTCTTAAATATATTTTAGTCAAAGAAGATTCACCTATGAGTGATTGTTCTTCTTGACCTCCCCATCCTTTGGTCTCTACTCTTTACAAATATCAACTTGCGATGTAGATTCTCAATGATCTTCAAATTTGTTATCTCATGATTTGAATCTTGAAATGACACATGATAGTGAGAATATCCATGAAGGAGAAGAAAGAAATGAAACTATAAAGCATCCATTCCATTCCTTATCATCTCTTGTTTTGTATGGGGGAATCTCATCAAATCAGTGTGATCACAATATTTTTCTGATTCATACATCCTCAAATTTGCAATCATAGGAATATTATGACTTGAGCGATTTGTTTGTTGAAGTTGGAAAATCTCATCAAATCATGATGTAGATATGCGTATATCTAGGTAATGGTGATCTTGTTAACTTAATCGATGGAAGTTGTCCACCTGCAATTTGTGATCTAACTCTATTTATAAAAATGTTCTTATCCATATTTCCAAAAGTCTAGAACTTGTCAGGAAGTCTAGGTAGTTCAACTCTTGTTGGCGTTATGTGAGATGCTCGCAATCATGGTAAAATTCCTGAACCATGTGAGATCTATATTTTCTCGCATAATTCTTTTATTCATATTGTTTCACTAGATACAAACTTTTTCTTGATGGATTTTGGGATTTCTTGTTACAATTTTCATATTTCTTGATATTGGATTTCTGATCATATTGTTATAGTGAATTCATCCTCATGCAAATCTCTTGTGCCAAATTTGGGTTTGCAGTGTATTCCTTTCATGAATGTGCATAATTGTCAAGTTGATCAATTTGGAGATCACCTTTGGCCGAAAATTGCATATCGTAGAGTGTTATGGAAAATAATCAGCTCCTAGTTTTTCTTGTGAATGTCTTCATGACTCTAGAAATCCTCTTGAGTGTTGGAAAGTACTTGAGCTATTCATTGAATCAAGTTTTTTTCCTTTTTTTCACCAATTACATCTAGTTGGTTTCATATATTTCTGTACTAGCATTATTTTTCAATTATTTCAATGATTTCGATGCTTGTGCTGTTTTTCACCAATTACAAAATGGTTTTTCACATTCAGCGTGCAAGGAAGTTGGTTCTCTTCTTTAGAGCACTCACCGACTTGTTTGAATTGATTTACCTTGGTTAATTAATAACTAGGAATATGATGCTTCAACCAGTCCATCTAATCATAATTTTGTCTCTGATGATTGTTATTCAACTTATCATTTTCCCATCAACACATCCAATGATAGTTGTTTTACATCCTTTGACCTTCATGGTTTAACATATCATCCATTCAGTACTGTCAAATGGTTGAGGCATTTTAGCCTTCCTTGATGGTCATGTTGCGTCCTCACTTTCTTAACAAGCCGACTGAATATGATTAGATCAATATTTTCTCACAAGATTGTCATCAAGACCCTGTGCTTCTAATTGAAAATTCATATTTTAAAGAATTGTGGGGTTTTCGATAGGATTTTTTTGAATTTCATGATCCAATCTATGATTCCCTAGAAGGATATTTCTTATCAATCCATTTGGCTAATAGAAAGTTTCATTATTTTCTCATGCTTTCTAAGAAAGATGACATAGATGAAGGTGAATTCATCAAAAGCTTTCATGGTTTGTCTGCTTGTAATGGTCATAAAAAAGGTAAGAATGTGAACTGGTTAGAAATAGTGGCTATGGCCTATCTTTCCACTGACACGAAAGACATTTTATTTGTTGTGTAAGTTATTCAAGCTCTTATCTTTTCTCTGGCATAGTATTTTGTATTTGTTTTAATTACTCCCATCTTTGTGTATGTAGGCCAGAAGAAACAATAGTGCCTTCACTAGAAATTCCATTACACTTGACCTTGACCTTCTAACTATTTAGGTTAGGAGTAGAATTAAATGCACTCTATCTTCCCCTCTCTTACACTCATTCTCTTGAGTATTTCTTATGTTTTCTCACTTTTATCTTGCATCATGATTTGTTTTAAAATTCCTTTTCTTTTCTTTTCGTTTTTATTTCTTGTTGTATCATGTTTTTATTTCTTGTTGTAAGACATTGAATGAAGGTTGTTCCATTTGGGCTCAAAAGATAGTGTGGGAAAATAGAAAAGGGCTTTGTGAAACTCCAACATTTGGCTGACCTTTAGTCCTTCTTCTTCGTCTTGGTTACACCTTTTGGTCGATGATTTTTTTATGGAAAATATGATCCTTACATAAGGAAATATTTGTGTCGAACCATCATATATGTGTCTATGCCAGAAACCTTATGCCTTCACTTGTTTTTTAATGCTTTTGTGCTTTCACGCTCATCCAATCTAGTAGAAGAGGAAAGAGGGAAAAATCTAAACAAAAAACCTACATAAGAGGTATTTACATGCTTTTCTTAAGGAAAAATCTGTCTTTCTCTGAATAAGTGTTGGGTTGTGTTATATTCTTTCCACGACTAACCTACGTAGTGAACCGGGGGGTTAGAGGGGGGGCAGAGCCC
>APFE030797140.1:55383-65600 GCA_000404065.3 Pinus taeda | reverse complement strand
GAAGTGTGGGAGGGTTCGGTTGGGTAGGAGGGGCAGTGAGCAAGGTGGGGTGGGCAGGGAGGTGCGGGAGGTGTGGGGTGGCAGGAGGGAGGGGTGAGCGGGGTGGGGCATGTCACGCCCCTACCCTGGTGGTAATCTTCCAACCGAATGATTGGGGGTGTGGCATCACCAACCACTCTCCTTTTAACAATACTTGCGATCGTGGACTATGCCTACTTCTATACTTCATTTATTTTTCGATAAGCCAAGTACAACTTTTATTAACACAACAGAAACATTCACATTAACTTCATAAACACATTATCATTACTTAACACAAGCGCACAACAAATATAACTTGGGAGGGGAAACTCCCTATAAATATGAGTCTGCTCGAAATAATAATAATCTTTCACTTTTTACAAATTTACACTTAGTCTGCAAATTTTACACCAAGAATGCACCACCATGCAACTTCGGTCTTTTATTGGGTAGAGGCACCCTTCGAGCTACCTCGCCTATCCTTCATTTGCTTGTCACATGAAACCATCGCATGAAGCCTTTGTCCACCAGTGCCCCAGCTCGTCTCGTCACCTCTTCACACGCCCACCATTTAGCCCACCGACTCGCCGAACTCCCGTTCAGCTCGCCCACCTACCATGTCACCCGCCCGATGCCCTCAACTTGTCGTTGCACCATTCACCCAACACAGGTGCCCATTCAACCCAACTCACTAACTGCCTAAGTCCAACGTGCATGCCCACCGTCGTTTAACCCTGCCTAGGTGCATCCACCTGACTCGCCCTTCATTGTTTCACCTTGCCCAGGGTGCATTCACCTCGACTCACCTGTTCATCATTTTAACTCGCCCGGAGCACGTTCACCCGACTCACTTGTTTAGCATGATTCCGCACACCTGCATGACATCGTCAACGCCCTCACCCTAGCTCACCCTCCTAGTGCCCTTGTTCAAGCTCACCTGCCTAACTCATGGTCTTACCCAGTGCTCTCGTGCAAGCCTGCCCGACCTGCGACCGACATCCACTTCACCCGCTCAGCTTGACTCGACCTTCCACCTGAGTCTGTCACTCCCCGTTCACTGCACCCTGCGGTCCACCCTGCCTACGACCACCCACCGAACACTTGTTTCACCATTTTGTGGCTAGGGTGCTTTGGCCCCTAGCTCCGCCTGCACCTTCGCCCAACGTTTGATAATTCCTCCTTGGCTCACCCTTGGACTTCTCCTTGAAGCTCTTCGCACTTGCCTTGGATGAATTGAATCCTTTCTTCCAACTCACCCATGCTACTTATACCCCAACTTTTCCATTTTGGCAGTGTCGACCCATGGCCCAGCCGACCCATCCTTTTGGCTTTTTGGTTGTTTTCCCGCGTGAGCCATGGTGAGGGTGCCCACACCCAGGACCGCCCCACCATATAAGTCTGCCATCGAACTCCAACACTTAGTCATTTTTGGACATGAATTTCGCGTTTCCTTTGTTTAGCCCGGCTCGTCACATTGTGTGAGTGCGCTCAGCTTGCCGGTCATCCCAGCTCGCCGCCCTATCACCCATCGTGTGCACATCGCTAAATTAACCCAACTAAGGGGACTTACATCCTCCCCCACTCCAAGTCTCTGTCGTCCTCGACAAATCTTCATCCCAGCAACCATCTGTCTTCAAGACAACCATCCACACAGCTATGTATATGGATAATCCATATGCCCACTACTCAACCTGCCTCATGCCATAGATATGCCATTGCTTTGCAAGGAATCATGTGCTAGTACCCCTCATGTTGGTGATTAGTTGGGTAGCTAATCCAACCATGCATTTCCTCCACAAGAACTCATGCCCCTACATCATCATGACTGTCCATTGCATGCTACTTGTCAATCTATGTCATCTCACCCCTAGATGCCTACTCAAACTGTTTGGAGACTCATTGCCATGAGCAGCTAGCAATGAGACTCATCCTCCATGATAGTCTAAAAAGATAAGGAGGGAGTAGAGCCTAAAGGGTCTCCCTCACTAATCAACTCAATCCACCTATCCGGATCCTCCACTTCCATTCTCTGCAAGTATGCCTCCCAATCCTCCATTTGAACATTCGACCTCACATACTCTTTGTCGTCGTCATCCTCCACTACATCCAGCCTCTGAGATATATCCAAGATGCTATCTGACAATGTCTTGATAACCTGTGACTCCTCCATAAGCTTTGTATTTGCAACAGACAACCGCTTACAGATCTCTTCATCTCACTTCTCATTCTCCATATTCATCTGTTGGGTGTGGAGCCTAATTATCTTCTGTATTCAAAGGTATCGCCGCATTAGACCCCAGTTCGTAATGGAGCGGCAACACCACTTGTAAAATATTCACTGCAGGGGGGGTCTAGGGGGGGTAGCTATGACCTTTGGGAGCTCCCCCCAGTGGGGGGATCGGGGGCAGCACCCCTGAAGCTAAGAATAGATGTAAAATATCCTTGTAAAATGTTGTAATTTTGTAGTTAATCTAGGTCGTTCATTAGGCGGAGATCTAACGGTAGACGTTATATTTAATTTAGGGTTTTTTCCCTAGAAGGCAACCCCTCGCTATATATGAGACAGTTGCTTTGCGTTTATGCATATCTGTATTCTGAGTGAGGAAGAGAGAGGAGATTGAGAGTGAAGAGGGAATTACAACAGATTTGTTGTAGGTTGTATCCCTTCAGTTTGTTGGATAATATAAAAAGAAGGACTGGCTATTTCTCTTTGGACGTAGCCCAAACTGGGTGAACCACATATATCTGTGTCTCTCTTGTTTTGTGCATTTTCTGTGTTTATATTTCTACAATATTTTATGTGTTCCATTGCTCTGTAATATATAATTTTCTAACAATTGGTATCAAAGCCGAAGGTATTTTTTGGCTAATAAACTCGCAGGAGAGAAGGGTTCTTGGTTTGAGTTGGAGCAATGGCGGAAGATGGTAGGTTTAGTGTCGAAAAATTTAATGGTCAAAACTACCAGTTGTGGAAGATGTAGATGGAAGATTGTTTGTACCAGTGAGATCTATACCGACCATTGAGCGGAAAGGCAAAGAAGCCAATGATTATGATAGAAACAGAATGGGATATTCTCAACAGAAAAGCACTTGGAACGATATGGCTGTGCCTAGTGGCATCAGTAGCGTTTAATATTTCAAAGGAAATGACAACAGAGGGTTTAATTTCGACATTGGCCAAATTATTTGAAAAACCCTCGGCCTCAAATAAGGTATTTATTATGAAGCGTTTATTTAATATGAAGATGTCACAAGGTGGATCTGTTGCTAATCATTTAAATGAGTTTAATACAGTTACCAGTAAGTTAAGTTCTGTAGGGGTAACTTTTGATGATGAAGTTAGGGCTTTGTTATTTCTGTATTCATTGCCAGAAAGTTGGAATGGTTTAGTTATGGCCATTAGTAACTCTATCTCTGGATCTAGTACTTTAAAGTTTGATGATGTTGTTGGTACAATCCTTAGCGAGGAAATGCGACGAAAAAGCTCTGTGAGACATTAGGTAATGCTTTGACTGCAGAGACTAGGGGAAGAAAAATGGAAAGAGGAAAGAGCCCTAGATATCACAGTAAGTCAAGAAAAGGCAGATCCAAGTTTAGATCAGGGATAGTGTGCTGGAAATACGGGAAGAAAGGACTCCTGAAGAAAGACTGCAAGTCTCGAAAGGGAAAAGAAGGAGACGTGCAACAAGAAAATAATCATGAAGTGAATGTAACAGGTGATGTGTTGCAAGATGCTTTGATTCTCTCAGTAGAAATTATTATTGATGCCCAGGTGGTAGATTCAGGGGCCTCATTTCATGCCACACCTTATAGGAAACATTTTTATGATTATGTTCAAGGAGATTTTGGGTAGGTTCGATTTGGTGACGATAAACCCTGTTAAATCATTAGAATGGGTATAGTTTTCATAAAACAACAAAATGGAAATCAGTGGTTATTAAAGGAGGTAAGGCATGTTCCAGATCTAAAGAAAAATATGATTTCAACAGGGTAGTTGGGAGGTGAAAGTTGCACAACTACTTTCACAGATAAAACCTGGAAGGTCACTAAAGGATCCCTAGTAATAGCGAAAGGAGGAAAGGTTGGTACATTGTATTTATGCAATGTATTTCTAATTTTGTTAATGCTTTATCCTCTACAAGAGAAGATATGGCATTGTGGCATCATAGGCTCGGGCACATGAGTGAGAAGGGGATACAGATTCTTCACTCAAGAAACTTGTTGCCAGGTTTGAAGCATGTTGATTTAAAATTCTATGAGAATTTTGTTTATGGAAAACAGAAGAGAATCAGATTCCTTAGGGTTAGGAAAGAAAAGAAGAGAGAAAAAATAGAGCTTGTGCATATAGATGTATGGGGACCTGCTCAGGTATCTTCTCTAGATGGCTCTCATTATTATGTTACTTTTATTGATGATGCAACCAGAAAAACCTGGAATTATTGTATTCGAAATAAATCTGATGTATTTTGTACTTTCAAGAAATGGAAAGCTTTGGTTGAAAATGAGACGGGAAAAAGGTTGAAGTGTCTCAAATTAGGAAATGGAGGTCGATATTGTAGCAAAGAGTTTGATAGGTACTGTTCAGAGAATGGAATTCGTAGAGAGAAGATAGTTCCAGGAACACCACAAGAAAATGGTGTCTCAGAAAGGATGAAAAAGACAATCATGGAGCGTGCAAGGTGCATAAGATTGCATGCAGGACTTCCTTTACAATTTTGGGTAGATGAAACAGAGGGCCTTCAAGTTTCTTGGATGGTGGTATTCTAGAGGAGGCATGGACAGGTAAAAAGGTAAACTACTCTTTTTTTAAATACTTTTGATTGTGAAGCCTTTGTCCACATTAATAAAGAAAATAGAACAAATCTTGAGGAAAAATCAAAGAAATGTACCTATATTGGATATGGTGTTAATGATTTTGGTTATCGCTTTTATGATTATGAAAAACACAAAATCGTTAGGAGTAAAGATATCATATTTAATGAAAAGGTTTGTATAAGGATCAACTGCAGGAAAAGAAACAGGAAAAAGAAAACACAAAATACACAGTGCTTGAAGAGATCACAGAAAAAGTGATGGTGCCTGAAAATCATAATGATCAACAGCCAGAACAACAACCACAACAACAACAAGCACCTCAAATACCTGCAAGTGGTGTTAGAAGATCTACCAGGATAAGTAGACCCCCTAAACAATACTCTCCTTCATTATATTATGTATTATTGATTTATTCTAGTGAACCAGAATGTTATGAAGAAGCAGTATGGATAGAAACCAGGAATAAGTGGGAGCAAGCCATGAAAGAAGAGATGGACTCCTTAGCACATAACTAGACTTGGGACTTAGTCAGGTTGCCTGCAGGTAAAACAACATTGAAGAATAAATGGGTTTACAAGTTGAAGGAAGAAGATGGAGTTAGAAAAAGGTATAAAGCTAGACTTGTGGTGAAAGGGTTTGCATAGAAAAAGGGTATAGACTTTGATGAGATATTTTTTCCTGTTGTTAAAATGACTTCAATCAGAACTATTTTAAGTCTAGTAGTAGCTGAAGATTTGCATCTTGAGCAGTTAGATGTAAAGACAACCTTTCTCCATGGGGATTTGGAGGAAGAGATATCTATGTAGCAGACACAAGGATATGAGGTAAAAGGGAAGGAGAAACTAGTGTGCAAGTTGAAAAAGAGATTGTATGGCTTAAAATAGGCTCCAAGGTAGTGGTATCTAAAATTTGACAAATTTACGTCTGAACAAGGTTATACTAGATGTCACTCTGATCATTGTGTTTATCTCAAAAGGAAAAATGATGGCAACTATATTATATTGTTATTGTATGTAGATGATAGGCTTGTTGTAGGTTCTAACAGGGAGGAAATAAATGTGCTCAAAAGAAAATTAGAAAACTCATTTGTAATGAAGGATTTGGGTGCTACAAAATAAATCCTTGGTATGAGAATAACTAGAGACAAGAAAAATCGCAAACTAACATTGTCTCAAAGTGAATACATAGAAAAAGGTGTTCAAAATGTTTAATATACAGAATGCAAAACCAGTTAGTATACCTTTGGCTAGCCATTTCAAATTAAGGAGGAATGTCCAAAGACTCAGGAAGAAATGGCTCATATGTCTAAGGCTCCATATGCATCAACAGTTGGAAGCTTAATGTATGCAATGGTATGCACAAGACTTGATATTTCACATGCAGTGGGAGTTATAAGCAGGTACATGAACCATCCAGGGAAAGAACATTGGATGGCGGTGAAGTGGATTCTCACTTATTTGATAGGTACCACAAATCAAGCATTATGATTTGGTGGTTCAAACATTATTCTATAGGGATATGTTGATGCATATATGGCAGGTGATAGAGATAACAGGAGGAGCACATTAGGGTATGTGTTTACTATAGGTGGAACATCTGCCAGCTAGGTCTCAAAACTGCGAAGTGTTGTTGCAATCTCAACAACAAAAGCAAAGTATGTTGTTGCTACAGAGGCTAGTAAAGAAATGATTTGGTTACAAAGGTTTTTGGATGAATTGGGTAAGAATCAAGATTTGGGCAAGTTATACAATGACAGCCAGAGTGCCATACATCTTGCAAAGAACTCTACATTTCATTCCAAGACTAAACATATATAGCTCAAGTACCATTTCATACAGGCAGCGTTGGAATATGGATAGTTGAAGCTGGAAAATATATACACTAGCCAGAATCTTGTAGATATGTTAACAAAAGTTGTAACTAGGGAGAAACTGAGAATCTGATTAGTTTGAATTGGCCTTTAAGTATGATGTAGAAGATGAGAAACAACCAGGTCCAAAGTGGAGTCATTGTCCAACAAATGAAGCAACGGTGGAGTTGCTATAATTAGTTTCGAAGTCGAAGATTATTGGCTGTGGAGCCCGATTATCTTCTGTATTCAAAGGTATCGCCACATTGGACCCCAGTTCATAATGGGGCAGCAACGCCGCCTATAAAATATTCACTGCAGGGCGGTCCAGGGGGGGGGGCAGTTGCGACCTTTGGGAGCCCCCCCCTGGTGGGGGGATTAGGGGCAATACCCCCTAAGCTAACAATAGATGTAAAACTACCTTGTAAAATGTTGTAATTTTGTAGTCAATCCGGGTCATTCATTACATGGAGATCTGACAGTAGAAGTTATGTTTAATTTAGGGTTTCTTGCCCTAGAAGGAAACCCCTCGCTATATATGAGGGAATTGTATTGTGTCTATGCATTTCTGTATTCTGAGTGAGGAAGAGAGAGGAGATTGAGAGCGAAGAGGGAATTACAACAGATCTACTATAGGTTGTATCCCTTCAATTTGCTGGATAATATAAAAGTAAGGACTGGCTATTTCTCTGTGGACGTAGCCCAAACTGGGTGAACCGTGTATATCTATGTCTCTCTTGTTTTATGCATTTTCTTTGTATATTTTTGCAATATTTTATGTGTTCCATTGCTCTGTAATATATAATTTTCTAACATCATTGTTGTTAACTTGCATTCGGGATTAGTTACTCCCAAGGTTGGAACACCAATAGGTACATCCTCTTGTCCATCGTAAATGTACAGTTTCTTCATATGGGGAATAATCATAGCATCAAATTACTTCATAAACACTATGCCCAGTACAACCTCATAGTCATCTATCTAGACCACAGTGAAATCGAATTTCCCTATCCGTTCACCAAGTGTCATATCCACTCTTTTAGCCACACCAATCACAGAATGTGGAGGAAAATTCACTGTCTTCATTTGTTCCTTCACCGTTACAAAATTTAGCCCAATCCTTCTTGTAGTATCCTCACTCATATAGTTGTGAGTTGGATCACTTTACACCATAGTAAGTACAAAAACACTCCCAACCTTCATTTCGACATATTCCAATTTGTTTCGTTCCAAGTCTCTCCTTGAGACAACTTCCATAGCTACTGCAGCTCCTAGAATCTACATAACTCCCACGAAATTTTCTTCTTTTTTCTTCACATTGGACTGTGCCAAGGCAACCACCTTTGGTCTTGAAGGAAAATTCTTCACCATGTGTGGTTCTTCACATATCTAACACTTCAACAGTTTCTTCGTCTTCACCTTGTCATGAGATCTCAAACGCTCCTCTTTCGTAGTCTTTTCTTTTGGCTTGTCATTCCTTTTCTTCTTCTCATCAAAACCCTCATCATAGTGTTCTACCAAATGATCTACAACAGAAAATGCCTCCTCAATGTCTTTATCTTTTGTCTCTTCACTTCATTCTACGCCCAAGGTTTCAAACCTATGATAAAGTTGAACACCTTGTCCCTTTCCGCCATGTTTGAAAGTTCCAAAACTGCATTTGAGAACTCTCGCTGATATGCCTGCAGACTTTCCATTTGCTTTATATACATTATCTTCATCTTTGCATCCCATGTTTCGTCTTGTGGACTAAAGTGGGTTTGAAAATCTTTCTTCATGTCATCCCACAAAGTTATGTCTTCAGCATTTCCATTGGAAATTTGATCCATCCTTCTTCGCCACCACATCTTAGCATCTTTCATCAACAATTGAGCAGCTACCTTCACTTTGGTTTCCTCATCGATCAATCCCAAATGCTCCAAGTATTGTTCCATATCCCATAGAAAGTTACCAAGAGTTTTCGCACTTCTCGTCCCATCATAAGAATCCATCTCTTTGGCTTTCACATGAGCAACACCTCCACCTGAGTTGTGCCTAACAGCCCTCTTCAAAACCGCGATCTCATTCAGAGCATCGTCAAGATCTTGCTACAATTTCAACATTCCAGCCAAACCTTGATCTCTTGCTTCACCAATCTTCTTGACTTCTTCTTTCGTTTGTGCATACTCCATTCAATATTCTCATATAGAATCTTGAGGTCCTCAAGTTCCTCCTTCACCTTTGCATTGCCTTCATGAACCTGCATGTTTTCGGCCTCCATCAAAGCCATATCGGAACCCAATTCTTCCACACGATCCAATACCCTATCAAGGAAAGACTCTCTAGCATCTTGGCTAGATTCACTCGTCATAACCTGGGGTTGTTTTTCCATCTCTGCCATCTTCTTCCTTTGTGATCTAGTGTAGACCATAAACTGCAAACCTGAATCACATGTTAGATTTCTTCTTCAATTCTGAATCACCAAAGCCCGCAAAACACGAAGCTCTGATACCACTTGTCACACCCCTACCTTGGCGGTAATCTTCCAACTGCACGATCAGGGGTGCGACACCACTGACCACTTTCTTTTTAACAATACTTGTGATCGTGGACAAATACAAATTTTATTAACACAGTGGAAACATTCACATTAACTTCATAAACACATTATCATTACTTAACGCAAGTGCAAAACAGATATAACCTGGGAGGGCCAACTCCCTGTAAATGTGAGTTTGCCCGAAATAATGATAATCTTTCACTTTTTACAAATTTACACTTAGTCTGCAAATTTTACACCAAGACCGCACCACCGTGCAACTTTAGTCATTTACTGTGTAGAGGCGCCCTTCGGGCTACGTTGCCTATTCTTCATTTGCTTGTCACACGAAATGTTGCACGAACTGTCACACGAAGCCTTCGTTCATCGGTGCCCCAGCTCATTTCGTCACCTCTACATGCGCCCACTGTTCAACCGACCGACTTGTTGAACTCCCATTCAGCTCACCCACCTATTGTGTTGCCTACCCAATGCCCTCAACTCGTTGTCACACTGTTCACCCAACACGGGTGCCCGTTCAACCCAACTTGCGAACCAGCCGAGTCCAACGTGTATGCCCACCATGGTTTCACCCTGCCCCTGTGCATCCACCTGACTCGCCCTTCATTGTTTCACCTCGCTCGGAGCGCATTCACCTCGACTCACCCGTTCATCGTTTCGACTTAAAGCTATTCGCACTTGCCTTGGATGAATTGAATCCTTTCCTCGAACTCGCCCATGCTACTTATACACCAACTTCGCCATTACGGGGGTTTCGGCCCATGGCCCAGCCGACCCATCCTTTTGGCTTTTTAGTTGTTTTACCACATCAGCCACAATGAGGGCACTCACACCCCGGACTGCCCAACCATATAAGTCTACGACTGAACTCCAATACTTAGTCATTTTTTTACATGACTTTCACGTTTCCTTCATTTAGCTCGGCTTGTTGCACCGTGCGAGCATGCTCAGCTCGCCACCTTGTCACCCATCATGCACCCATCGCCGAATGAA
>APFE030797140.1:30362-53503 GCA_000404065.3 Pinus taeda | reverse complement strand
CTCCTTGAATAACCTATTCCTGTCAACATGGATTTTCTGCCTATCCTGTGCTACCTTGAGATTCTTCTTGATCACATGCATTTCTTGTTCCATGTTTGTCAACATATATGGTCCAATCAATACCGTGCTAACAAGATCACTCCAACTGATAGGAATGTTACAACTCCGCCCATACAATGCCTCAAAATGACTCATCCTCAGTGACTCTTGATAACTGTCGTTGTATGAGAACTCTACAAAAGGGAGATACTCTTCCCACGTCTGTTGTTGATGCATCACATACATCCTCAACAAGTCCTCCAATATCCCTTCGACCCTCTCTATTTGTTCATCTGTCTGTCGATGATAAGTTGTGTTGAAGGCCAACTCTATGCGCAAACTTGCAAATAACTCCTTCCAAAACTTGGAAGTGAACTTTGCATCCCTATCTAATACAATATTCTTTGGAACACCATGTAATATAACCACATCTCTGATGAACACCTGCACCACATCACTAAATGAGAACGTAGACTTTACCAGAATGAAGTGTGTAACCTTTATTAACCTGTCCACAACGACCATGATGGAATCATGCTGCTTTAATATCTTTGGGAACCTTGTGATGAAGTCCACGGAGATTACCTCCCATTTCCATTCCGAAACTACAATCAGTTGTAGTGGTCCACTTGGATGTTTATAATTTTCCTTCTCTCGCTGATAATCAAAGCATCTAGCCACAAACTCTGGGACATTCATCTTCAATTTTGGCCAATAATAATATTTATTTACCACTGTCAGTGTCATTTGATAACTTGGGTGACCTGAATAAGGTTTTTCATGAAACTCCCTCAAGATCACCTTCTTGAGCTCACTATTATCTTGTACATATATCTTGTCTTAGAACCTAACCAATCCATCTATATTAAGATGATATTCCATGCCCTATGCACCTACACCTGTACTCGTACCTGTGCATGTACTACCACCTGTACCTGTACCTACAGCTATACATGTACGTGTAATATCACCCTGCTACAACCTACGCCTATACCTATACCTACACATATACCTGTACCTGTAATATCACCGTGCTACAACCTGTGCACAATATCCATATACCTGACATCCTGTTGTCTTGCCTACAAGATTTTTTCCTGTAATTTTTCCCATAGGAGCTCATAGCCTCCAAGTGATGTACATGTATCCATCTACTGAGAGCATATACCACCCTATTCTCCTTACCTTTGATGTACTTGATCTCAAAATCAAAATCACTGACTGTGGTTAACCATCTAGCCTGCTTGGCATTCATATTTGGTTGGTCAAACAAATACATCAACCCAATGTGATCACTCATAAGCACAAACCACCTTTCGAGAAGATAATGTCTCCACATCTTCAGTGCATGTATAATCGTTGCTAACTCAAGATCATGTGTTGGGTAGTTCTACTCGTGCTTGTTTAGTTTTTGGGACTCATAACATACCACATGTCCATCCTGCATAAGGACTCCACCAAGCCCTCTCTTGCAAGCATCTATGCATACCACAAACTCCTTGTCCAGATGTGGAATCTATAGTACTACTGCATGTGTCAACAACTACTTAATCTACTCAAGCTAGCCTCACGCTCCTCAGTCCATTCAAACTTCTTACCTTTCCTCTATAAGGATGTAATGGGGCAAGAAATCTGCGAGAAGTTCCTGATGAATCTCCTATAATATCATGCCATACCCATGAAATATCTTACCTTTTATACACTCTTAGGAGCTACCCACTCCATGATGGCCCTTATCTTCTCTAGATATACTGCAATGCCTTCCTTGCAGACAACATGTCCCAAGTAGTGCACCTTAGTTTGAAAGAAACTACACTTGTTGAGATTAACATACAACTGATTCTTTCTCAACAACCTCAATAATATTTCTAAGTGCTCGATGTGCTCTTACTAATTTTTAGAATATACCAGTATATCATCAATGAACACAATAACAAAATTATCCAAATATGGACACAACACACTATTCATCAAACACGTGAATGTAGTTGAAGCATTAGTTAAGCCAAATGGAACAAAAACAAACTCATAATGCCCATACCTAGTCCTGAACGTAGTCTTGTAATCGTCCTCTTTGATGTGTACATGATGGTATTGGAATCTCAAGCCAATATTCGATAACATAGTTTCCCCCTTTAGCTGATCGAACAAGTCATCAATCCTCGACAAAGGGTACTTGTTCTTGATAGTCACTTTTTTCAACTACCTGTGATCAATGCATAATCTAAGGGTACCATCTTTCTTCTTCACAAATAAGACCGATGTGACCCAGGGTGATACATGGCATAATGTATCATTTATCCAACATTTTCTTTAGCTGCAACTTTAACTCAACCAAATCAGGTGTGCTCATCCTGTAAGGTGCTTTCGATGCTGCAGCTTCCCTTGGCACTAACTCAATAGAAAATTATACCTCCCTGTGAGGTGGAAACTCTATAATGTCCTTAGGAGAGACATCCCTGAACTATTGTAAAATCGGGCACTTTTTCAACACATCTGTGTTCTCAACCTCCTTACCCTTATCACTAGAAATGTGCATTGCGAATATCTTGCACCCTTTCCTGTGGCTACCCTTTGCTTGCATAGTTGTCACCATCCTAACTGATGTGGCCTTCTTCTTACCTTGTAATACTCTTGGTTCTCCATTTTCATCAACACACTCAATAGATTTATCATAGCATTCTACATTGGTTCTATGTAGATACAACCAATCCATGCCCAATAACATAATGTATGTTCCTAACGGTAATACATTTAAATGTGTTGCGGTATCCATACCATTCAAATCAAATTCACAAGCTCTTACCCAATGATGCACTCACTTCTTTGTATCTGTATCCAACTGCACTAACCAAGAATCTGCATGCAACTCCTTATTCAAATGACACTTATCCACAAAGTCAGGACTAACATAGCTATAACTTGATCCAGGGTCAATCAAAATAGAAATAACTTGACCACAAAACTTACCGTCCATATCAATGATAGACGCTTGATTCTCTACTTGTTTGTTATCTAAGTTTGCATAGACACGTGGAATACTCTAGCCAACATCTCCAATAGTCTATGCCTCCTTTGCACTATATATCTGAGGCCTATCACCCTAATTATGCGGACAATCTCTCCTGTAATGATCTTTTCCACAAACAGTTTATAGGCTTCCAGCCTCTGTCCTTATTATTTTCTTCAGATTGATGTCCCTGTACTCTATCTAATGCTTTGAACCTCTTAGGTGCTGCAACATTCTCCTTGTTATCTATACCTTATTGCCTTGCTCACTTTTTATCCCATTTTCCTTTGTTCTTTACATTACCTCTCCAACTTGGCTTAGTCTAAGTGCTATGCCTCAATTGTTCCTATAAATGCTTTAGCTTTTGAATGGTCTCCTCCAATAATCTAGGCTCATTGAATTCAATCCTATCTTTGAATGCAACTAGTATTCCACTGATAATCTTTGAATCTTAGCCTTCTCCTCCTTGAGGTAAGGCACATACCTCAACAATTCGAAGAACTTACTGGTCTACTCATCATTTTTTATGGATCCCATATTTAGTTCATATAATTCTTTTGCCCTATCATCAAAGTACCTCTCTGATAGATACTTTTTCTTGAATAGCCATTCAAATTCACTCCAAGTCAAATCTTCCTTATTTATGTCCTTGAAATTATTCACATCTTCCCACCAGATGTCTTCTTTACCTTTAAGATTGAAATTAGCCACTCTAACTTTCATGTTCTCTAAGTAGTCATGCAACCTGGAGAAGTTCTTCATATCGAGTAACCAAGCATTTGCATCCTATGATCTCTTTACCTCTCCATTAAAAGTAGGTGGCTTTGCTTTCTTAAACTCATCTGGCAAGTATCCCCTTTCACTCATCCTGTAAGGATGATAACGGTGATGATCATAGTGTTTATCTGAATCATAACTTGAATCATACTTGTGTCTATCCCTTCTCCTCTCTAGAGTGTCCAACATATTTCCATCTTGAATTGTGTCCTCTCTATCTGATTGGTGACCGCCATGCAATCTACTGCCACATGCCCCATTAATTTTGTCTTCCTGCTCATGACTGATCTGAAGCGGTCCTTGCCCCTGAAAATCTGACAAGCTCTAGAGTATCACTGCATTTACCTCTGCTAATTTTTCCTATGTCTGTATTGTCCAATCATTATCTACCTTACAACTCCTTATCTCTTCCTTTAAACTTCTTAGTGTTTCTGCCAAATCAGAAGAGTTCCCAACACCATATTGGTCTTTAGATTCATAGGGAAAGTCTGCATAGTCAACCATCTTGCTAGCCATTTGATATTTATTCCTACAAGGCATAATATGTTAGGTAAACCAAATCACAATAAATCAATGTACCTTAGCATAGCTCAATGAGGATACCTTGTTTGCAAGATTACCAAATCATCGTGATACATGTATAACATAATCATAACAACATATCAGCATACACAAATAAATGTATTAACTAATAAACATCATTCTAGCTAGGGTCTAATCATCAATGCAAGGCCATATCAACAATGCATGCTATGACATCATTCATGAAAACAACCATTATTCCATTATACACAATGCTACATGTAGCTACTAATATACATAATCAATGCCTAGTCAACTACAAATATGCATAAATGCATGTAGTCAAACATAATCGATCAGTTCTTGCAATCAACCTACAAGAATGATACATGTAATCCAAATATTCAAGAATGTAACCTAACATACATGGATGTAAGTAGGTGACACAAAATCAACATGTAAGTGACATATAATCCATATGCAACTAGTCACCTGCTCATGAAAAATATGTTTCATGAAATCAATATCAAATCCTCCATGATAACCATACTACAACCCTAATCCAACATCAAGAAATTTCAACAAGTATGTAAGTGTAAGAGACACACATGCAACTGACATGCATGCATGACTAACACATTCAACCCATCCAGTCCGAGAGTTGAACCGTGCTCTGATACCACTCTGTAACACCATCCTCTCAGGCCTACCCAAAGTAACTATGTCAACTTGGGTAAAGATGAGATGAGAGGCTACTATGATCAAATTTGACCTCATAGGTGACCTTAAGGAAGTGGAATCGACAGAACATCACATACATTCATCCAACCTCATCAACAAAACCCTCAGGAGACAAGTCATCCACTCAGATAGCTTGGTTCCCACTATTTGTTTAGGTCTCTTAGGCCATATTCAATCTCATGCTATGGGAAAGGGAGTGGAAAAAAACCCAAAGTTTCTCTCATAGGCCTACCTCCCAACGACTATGGACCAAGCTTACCAGTTCTATGCCAACGATATGAAGAATTAAGCCACCTTTTTAGGCCCAAAGCCCAGGCCACTACCAAAAATGGAATGAAAGCTCAGAATCAAGTAAAGTACAGGGAAACAGTGATGCAAAAATAAATAGTTGATCAAGACCTTAACTAGACCCCTACTAGCCATGACAAAAATTTCATCAAACATATTGTCAACATGTAACCTACAGGTGTAAACAACAAAATTAAGTGTAGGGATCTCATACTTATCTAAGAATCTCTATGAACCAGTGTTCCCTCATGCCATTTACTACATATCATCTATTAGGTCATAGATACATTATCCATTCATATACAAGTAAAAACATGTTGAGAGCCATACATAGTTGCTGCCATAAAATGTGCATCTAACCAACATAGTAGGAACAAAAATACAACAAACGTTCAAAATAATGGTGGAATAACATGTTTAGAGTTTTTTAACACAATGTTTCAGACTACTATGTGAGTCCATCTTTAGGGGAATGCCTAGATTCTTGAGAAGATTGATATGTATTAGGAACATAATAGATAGATATATATAGATATATGTTGATGGATTTATTTATGAGGGGAGTGGTTTGGGGTCGAATGGTGTAAATTATTATTCTTCTTTTTGTAATTTTAAAGCAATTTTATTAATTATATATGATAATTTTTTAATTTTTTTAAAATTAATTCATGGTCATTTTAAATTACACTATTATATAATGTATAAATAAAATTAATGAATTATTATTTAAATGAGTATAAATTCATGTGGCACTTGTGTGCTGGAATCAACATCTAATGAAGCTCGATTAGCGCAAATGTTGTTTCCTTGTGTTGGCTACAAACTCGTCTTAATAAATTAAAATGAGTTGCGTCCATGGATTCATTGTTGTTGTCTGTCAATGAAGTTTGATCAATGCAAATGTTGTTTTCATGATGTTGTAGTTTATCAACAGATACAAAATGTTATATTAAATTAAACTGAGCTGCGTTCGAGGGTTGGCCATATGATGTAATATCGAAGGTGGAGTCTTGGTTCTTATGGTCGATGGTGATACGTCTAATTGAACTGCGGTATGTGCTTCCCAAAAGCATGTTTACGGTGAGCATGTAGTCATTTGGGAGTTGCATGCTCGAGTCATCTAATGAAGCCTCGTTGTTCCTGTGTTCTGGTTGCAGAACTCGTTTTAATAACTTAAAATGAGCTACGTCTGAGGATAGTGAAGCCAGATGAGCGCTAACATTGTTTCCATGATGTTGTTTTTTATCAACAGATACATTAAACTATGCTGCATCCGAGGGTTGGCCATCTAATGTAAAGTCAAGGGTAGATTCTTGAGAAGGAATGCCTGAGATGTTATGCATATTGTTGGCTTCAATGGCTTCGATGGTATTATGACATGTGATGGCGGAGGTTAATTGTAAATTTGGTTTGACCCTGGCATCTAAGAAGGTTCTATGATGGGACCCAGAGTGTGTAGTGTTGCTATGGATAGCGTATTCTTCAGGAGTGTAAAAGGTTTTAGGCAAGGTGCTAGTGTTTACAGAGTTGAGGCTGAAAAAGAGAGGTTGTCTGGCATTTGTAGTCTGAGATAATTTAAATATTTTTTTTGAGTTTTTCTCTGAGTTCCTGAGTTGCCAACACTTTACTTTGGTGTGAGTGAGGTCATCTAAGGATTGACATAAGTCGAAGCTTAGTGATGAAGCCAGTAAGAGATGTAGACTAAATAGTTACTAGGAGATCTTGATAATCCAAGACCTAATGGTTTTTATTTCATTGTTGATTAGGGTTTTTCTTAATTTATTAAGACGAGCTCTGCAGCCAGCACAAGGAAACAACATTTGTGCTAATTGAGCTTCATTATATGTAGAGTCCAGCACACAAGTGCCACGTGAATACATACTCATTTAAATAATCATTCATTAATGTTATTTATACATTATAGAGTAGTGTAATTTAAAATAACCATGAATTAAAATAAAAAAAATAATTTTATCATATATAATTAATACAATTTCTTTAAAATTACAAAAAAGCAGAATAATAATTTACACCAGGTCGACCCCAAAACTTCCCTCATAAATCAATCCATCCATATATATATATATATATATATATATATATATATCTATATCTATATCTATATATCCTACCTATTCCATGCCCTAATCCATATCAATCTTCTCAATAATCTAGGTGTTCCCCTGAAGATGGACTCACATACTAGTCTAAAATGTTGGGTTTAAAAAACTATGAATAAGTTCTTCCACCATTATTTTGAATTTGACTCACCTATATGGATTCACTCTCTAAAATACAATAAACATATCATCCATCAAAATCCATATATACATCAATACCTTTACACATGAAAATCAAGGGAATGAATTTCTCATTAATGAATGCAATAAACCAACCGGAGATGGGACTACCACGTTCCACCCGAACGTAGAATGGCTGAGCCAAATCTCTCTTCATCCATTCACCCCCATGCCATATTTCAAGCATGAATGTGGGATCTCATAAAACACATGAATCAAAACTCATCCAGGTATCCCGAAGGCCATCCACCTCAACCCATCAAATAGTGATTCCACCTCATGGACAGACATCACAAAACTATAATCAAATTGGTACCCATCCAAGCCTTCCAGGGCTTCTGATGAGCCTCATAATTGGGTAACTATATGGACCTTAATTCACCTCCTAGCTTATTCAAATCAATTCTTCTCACAATTTATTACATGTTTTGATTATATTTTGTTTAATGATATGAGTCAAAGTGAGATATTATGCCTAGTGGACTAATGTGCATTAAATGCAGGTTTGTGAGAGAAAATCAGAGAATTTTGTCAAGATTAAAGGCTAAAACTCGAATGGGACAAGGAAGATATATTTTAGGAGGTATATCCTCCTCATTTACTCCTTTGTCATTTGAATATTCCTCCACCAATCACACTACCTCGTAGTACAAGCAACCAATTCATGAAGATCAAAAGGTAACCGAGAAAGTGATAGTCAAAGAGTTAGTTCATATTGAGTTTGGGAGTTGAGCCTCCCTAGATTTAAGGAAGTCATTAGAGACTTCAGTGGTATAAATATAGAGGCCTAGAGCCTTATTATGATTCGAATTTTCATTGTAAAAACACTAGTTATTTTTTAGCTCCAGACTTGTGGAAGACATTGTTGTGTAATTTTCTATTTTCATAATGAGAATGAGCTTTTTCATGATCCAGTATTGAGTTAAATTAGAGGGATGAAGCTCTTGGGTTAGGGCCCAACCCTAGAAACAAAGGCTCATATTCTTGTATATGTGTGGTTAGATTAGTTTCATAGATTCATGGTTAAATTGTCCTTATAAGTATTTCATTGCAAGTAGTGCAGATTTGATTAATTTGTTTATTAGTTTGCTTCCATTTGTGCTTTACTTCAACAGTAGGTTAGAAGGGATAAAAGGAACACCAAAAATATGTCAATAGGTGTCTTGGCCTAACTTCTTCCTTTAGGGATCGTGATTTGAGGAAAGGACCTCCATGAAGCCCCAAAAAGACAGAATTCTACTTTCTCATAGAATTTAGAGTTTTTGGTGCTTAAGACAACATTTGATTAGTTTGAAAGTGTACGAATTAGCCATAATTTCTTCCATCTTTAGTCTTATAGTATATTTCATTAATGATTCCATTTTATTCTGCAATTTTCCTCATGCATGAAGTAAACAACTAGCTCATTAACCTCTGTTTTTCTCGCTCATTGAAATTCTTCTTGTTTACATGATTTTTGGGAAAATATCATTTTTTGATGCAGTGCAGGTGTTTCAGAAGTAGAGAAAAATTTCATAGAAATCAACCTCCTTCCAACTTTATCCATCCATCATCATTCCTCACTTTCACTAAGACCCTCACCAATTTCATCATTCTTCAAGGTGACTTCTTGAAGTGTGTTGAACAAATCCAACCATCTCTCAGGCTTGATTTTAAATTATGAGTGATTGTAGGCATTTTCTCATTCCGTTAAACCCACCAACCACCTTCCCTAAGCCCTCCATCACCTTCAACACCCATCATTTTTCTCTTGGCCGTATATTGTAGAAATATAGGGAATCCTATAGGTTTTCCTATAGTGGCCTGTTTTGAGGCTGAATTGAGGGAAAACCTCCAGGAAGCCACACAAGGTCACCTAAGGGTCTCCCAAACCTTCCAATCATCCACAAAAATCCCTAATCCACTTGCCACACCACCATTATAGATTAGCTTTCACACTTATTTTTCCATAAAAAGAATAAAAAAAGAAAAAAACAGATTTATTTCAGTCATTTACATGCACAGTAGTAATGTTTGATGTCTCGAACTTCCATGCTTAGGATAGTATAATTTCATACATGTTAGCTAGGTATTATTGTAAAGCATAGTTTCTTAGCAGTTAGGTAGGAAATGGTGTGTTTTAGCATTGGATTTTAGTCTTTCTCCTTACTGCAGTAGACAAGATTTCTCCAAAAGTAGATTTCTCTTTCTTTCATCAGTGATCAAGCTTCTTTTGAATCCATAGAAGTCTGTATTGAAAAACCTAGTGGTCTCTCGCCAGCTGAACAGTGACAAAAGGCAGAATCATCTCTTTTACTTGTGTATACAACATTGTCACCTCTAAGTTTGTATGAACCCTGGGTTGATAAAATAACATTGGTAGCCCCAGGAGTTGCAACATTCTTGCTGCAATACTGGTGTTCATCACTTTTTGGCACCATTGCTGGGGAGGTGTATGAGTAAAATGTGATTACTTATTTATTTCTTCCCTTTCTTGTTTCTGACATTTTGCTATTAGTTTCATTTTTGCAAAAGTAATTTAGTTTGCTTCCTTTTCCATTCTGCATTCTTTACTTTCCTTTCCATTCTGCAAGTAAGATTTCAATCAAGCAGTTAATTTTTCATTCAATCAGTAGTTTTCATTCAGTGTGCATTTTTTATTTTGCAATTACTTTCAAAGTTTGAAAAAAACACAAAACAAAACAAAAACACTTTTTCATGCCTCATAGGAATAGGGATAACTTAGGGAATTTTTTTCCAAATACCCCCACTGCTTCAAATAGCTAACCTTCCCTCTTCTTCAGTGGCTATGAACTAGAGGAACCCTTAGGTGAGCAACCAAAAATATTTGAAGAACCTACAAGGGAAGAAGAAGAAGAAGAACCCATTCTTACTGAACCAATGGATGAAAATAGAAATGATAGAGGAAATAGAGAAAGAGTTGAGGGTGCCTTCCCCATCACGGAAATCAATGGGGACACTAAGATGAAAAATATAAGCCCCTCCTCCCTTCCTCATTTCCATTGCCTAACCTCAGAAGATCGAGACACTTTCTTATTTGAGTTTGTTGTCATATGACGAAACTATGACTACACCAATGATGAGGAGAAGTTGAAATTATTTCCATCCACTCTCAAGGATGCAACTTTGCGTTGGTTCATGGGTTTACTTGGAGATGGCATCACAACTTGGGCTCAGATGCAAAAAGACTTCAACAACAAATATTGAGACTAATGTAGGTCTAAAGACACTAAAGAGGAACCTTTTAGGATGACCTTAGGCAATGATGAATCCCTAGAATATTATGAAGAAAGATTCCAACTTAGCTATAAAAGGGCCAAGTGTACACTTGACCCTGAGTCACTAAAGCTAGTACTTCTTAGAGGAGTAAGGGAAGATCTTTTGGATACCCTTAACTTGTTACTAGGAGGGGACATCTACCAACTACCCTATGGGGATATCAAGATTGTCTTTAGAAACTACTAGGAAAAATGGTAGAGGTAGTCAAACTATGGTCAAACCATCCTCCAATTCATCCATCAAAGGTGAAATTCGAAACATGTTGGAGGATTTCAAGAGTGAGATGCTGCAAACCCTTGCCCTACAGATGGAAACTATGCACATTAAGAGAAAATAGGAAGATGTAGAGAGAACCTTAGCCATTTTCCTCCCTAGATGCACCAGGAGGCACCCTAAGAATGAATGTCCATTGAACTATTGAAATATGCTAAGTCTGTGAAGAAAACCACTCCACAGACAAGTGCCCTTCTTTACTTGGACTAAAAGCTGTGTATAAGGAGCTGAAGGGGTAACTAAATAGCTCTTCTACATAAACCAAAGGAGACCTCATGGGCTTAGGCCATACTAGCAGGGCATGCAAGGGTAATCCCATGCATATTACAACCCCAACCAGACCAAATATACCTTCTTGGGCCCCCTCTGCTCATCCTTCCTAAGCTACACCTCCTCCTTGGTCCTTTTCACCTCAGTATCATTCCCAGCCAACCAAATAGTCATTTCAACCATATGCTCTACCACAACCTCAGTGGAATGCACTGCCCCATGGGTGGAGGCCCCCATACAACAATGCTCCAGATTTATTTCCTTCACCACCTTCTCAACCACATATTTTACACTCTGCTCCACCTAAACAACCCCATATGCCTACCCATGCAAATATGAACCCGAACAACAGACAAGCACAACAAGTATACAGTAGAGAGACATCTTATCTAGCTTATGTTTTAGAACTTCAGGAAATGAACCTGATATCTAGGAGAGTACTCCCAGACAACCAATCTCTACTTCCACCTAGGGAGGTTGAGAAATAAAGAGAGGAAAGAATGGTTAAAGTAAATCCACCACCCTTTCCTGAGTGATTAACCCAACCAGTCTAGCCTACCCCAGAAGAGACTAAACTTCTAGGAGAATTGAAAAGCCTTTGTGTCAAAATTCCACTTCTCCAAGATATTAAAGATGTACCTATTTACATTAAGTTGATTAAGGAGAAGTGCTTCAAGCATCTAGGGAGGTGAAGAAGAGACGTCCCTATCATTAATGTCATTGGAAAGTTGTCTGACTTAATTCCAGGGCAAGTAATATGTCCGAAGTATTTGGACCCTGGAAGCCTTGTAGTATATGTGCACATTAATGGCACCATTGTCCCATACACTCTGATCGATCTGGGGGTTGCCATTAATTTGATGACTAGGGACACCATGCTCAATCTCAACCTCCAAGGTTCATTGAGAAATACCACAACAGTTCTACTACTTGCATACCGCTCCACAGTGACCCCTGAGGGGATTATGGAGCATGTGATGGTCTCCATTGACTCTTGGGAATACCCTTCAAATTTCCTAGTTCTCCAGCCTAAGGCTAAGTTTATTGGTTACCCTCTCATCCTTGGGAGGCCCTGGTTAGACACTGTCGATGCCTATATTAGCTACAGGGCTGGAAATATGACCATAAAAATGGGCATATGTCCAAGAAGTTAGTCATATACCCTCCTGTTCAACCATCTCTAGAACATGACTTACCTCTATGGCTGGAATAGGAGGAAGAAGATGAAGCTTATTATTCCCAACTCTATACCTTGGAACAACTTGTTGAAATATGGCAACAAGAATATTCCAATTTAATTTGTCCTTAAATTAAATTGTGAATTAAAATTGAATTTAGTCTTAACAGCTACTTGAAAATAATTAATTAATTAATTTTAAACTAATTAGTTGGAGAAATTCAAGTTAGAAGTCTTTCTGAAGTCATGCAAGAGTTGTAGATTTTAACCCCGTACAAAAAATACTTGCATAGGAATTCTAAAACACAGAAAATAAACAATGCAAGAGCATAACACATAAAACACATATAAACAAAGATTTTCCCCTGAATCCCAAAACCGAGACTACTAGCATGATTTTTCATTATGTTCCTTTGAATGTTACAATACATATTCATACATGCCGAAGCATCCAATACCATGGACCGAAAACCATCGCGTCCATACCCATGTGCGAAAATCATGCACAAAACCATAGGTAACCCACCTCCATGGGCCCTAGAATTTTTTTATTTGGATGATATTTTTACTCATGTTGTCAAGGTAAATTCTATTAGATTACTTTTATCTGTTGCTTCTGCTTTTGTTTTTTAGGTAGAACAGATGGATGTAAAGACAACATTTCTTCATGGGGATCTGGAAGAGGAAATCTACATGAAGCAACCTGAAGGCTTTGCGGTGAAGGGTAAGAAAGAACTAGTGTGCAAGTTAAAGAAGTCTCAATATGGGTTAAAACAGTCACCAAGGATGTGGTATCAAAAATTTGATACATTTATACAGGGACTTGGATTCACCAGAGGCAAAGCAGATCACTATGTGTATTTTAAATTCATTGGTGACCGTGTTATTTATTAGGTCTTGTATGTGGATGATATGTTGCTGGTTGGAAATGACAAAGAGATTATCCAAGATTTGAAGACCCAATTGTCCTCCAAATTTGACATGAAAGATATTGGTGCTGCAAACTATATTTTGGGCATGGAAATTAAAATAGATTAGGCAAAGAGGAAGCTCTAGTTAAACCATAGGAAGTATGTCGAGACAATACTGCATAGGTTTCATATGCAGGATAGGAAACCGGTGAAGGTTCCTATTCCTATAGGTGTGAAGTTATCTACTGAATAGTGTCCCAAGACACAAGAAGAGGAAGAGGACATAAACCGTGTTCCATATGCAAGTGCAGTCGGTAGCCTAACATATGCAATGGTCTATACTAGAATAGACATTGCACATGCAATGGGAGTATTGAGTAAGTTTATGTCAAAACCAAGGATGGAGCACTAGACAGAAGTGAAGTGATTTTTCAGGTATTTACGTGGCACTAGTGATTATGATTTGTGCTACCAAGGAAGACCAGGATTAGACAAAGTGTTGGATATTCGTTGCTTTTGTGATGCAGACTGGGCTAGAGATCTGGATCAAAGAAGATATACAAGTGGGTATGTGTTTAATCTATTTGGAGGTGCATTCAGTTGGAAGAGCAAGAAACAATCTGTAGTGGCACCTATGGTCATTGTCGATTGTTCTGTCATGATTGGTGATAATATATATTCATGCGTTGTATGGTTTGGGAAATAATATAATTCATTACTAAGGCATAAGAAATAGAAGGGTGCTAATAACTTACATATTGGTGTAAATAACGTGACTTCAATACCATTAACAATACTCTGCTGCCGACAGGTGTCCATAACCTTGGCAGAGTTGTTTATTTCACCAATGGAACCATGGTCCTTTATGTATGCTTAGGAAATGTTGTGTAATGTCAAAATGTAGGCCATTATGCTGGCTTGGTGACCAGTTAGCCATAATGCCATTCATGAGGAAGGAGCGAAAAGTGGGTAGGCCAGCTCATGATGAGACCTCCCGTTCCAAGGGTTATTTATTTGATATACCTTTTGGACCATATCCCTGGTGTGGTGGCCATAGTAGGAATGCCACTTCGCTTTCATCCTCATGATCATGGTAGGCTGGCTCTTAATGAGACCCCCTATCCTACATTTGACAACTTATAAGTCATGTTTTCTCTTTCTTCTTTATTTTTCATAAAGTACTTTCCCTATTTATACACAAAGGGTGGTTCAACACTCCTTAAGAGTAGGAATGGTGGAAGAAGTCTTAACATATCAATAGGGAGATATAAACCCTTTGCTCTTATTCCCGAATAATAATCAAAGAGGATAAAAGGGACCAACATGATAGAGATAACCAATCAGACCAGAATTAGTAGAACAATGACAGCAAATGATGATGAATAAGCGTGTCCTTCCTTGTGTCATTTTAACAATTTAGGGAAATTTCTTATAAAGATAGCGACTTATGATTGACTAATTTCTGTATGTTGTGATTTTTTATCCATTGCATAAGTGCATAATTGTATTGTAAAAGACCTGAAAGAATAGGAACAATAAGCGTCCTTAATTTAGAACAACAAAAGGAACAAGTTGTTTCACAGGGAGAGCAAAAGTATGCAAGTGGTGTTCCTTTTGAGAAAAGGAACAACAAAAGTCCACAAATGTTGTTCCTTTGGAAAAGGAAAAACAGAAATCACAAACGTTGTTCCTTTGAAAAAGGAACAACAAAGCACACCAATGTCGTTCCTTTGAAAAAGGAATAGCAGAAATCGAAAATGTTGTTCCTTTGGAAAAGGAACAACAAAACACACAAAAATGTTGTTCCTTTGGAAAAGGAACAACAGAAATAAAAAATGTTGTTCCTTTGGAAACAAAACAACAAAGCACACCAATGTCGTTCCTTTGAAAAAGGAACAGCAGAAATCGAAAATCAAAACACACAAAAATGTTGTTCCTTTGGAAAAGGAACAACAGAAATCAAAAACGTTATTCCTTTGGAAACGGAACAGTAAAGCAAGTAAATGCTGTTCCTTTGGAAAAGGAACAGCAGAAATCAAAAATGTTGTTCCTTTGGAAAAGGAACAACAAAAAACACACAAATGTCGTTCCTTTGGAAAAGGAACAACAGAAATCGAAAATGCTGGTTCTTTGGAAAAGGAACAGCAAAAACACACAAATGCCATTCCTTTGGAAAAGGAA
The DNA here is from genome assembly GCA_000404065.3 of Pinus taeda. Lineage (NCBI taxonomy): Eukaryota > Viridiplantae > Streptophyta > Pinopsida > Pinales > Pinaceae > Pinus > Pinus taeda. The sequence goes on along the minus strand of APFE030797140.1, from coordinate 37,735 downwards.
CAGTAGAAATTGAAAATGTTGTTCCTTTGAAAAAGGAACAGTAAAAACACACAAATGCCGTTCCTTTGGAAAAGGAACAGCAGAAATCGAAAATGTTGTTCCTTTAGAAAAGGAATAGCAAAAACACACAAATGTCGTTCCTTTGGAAAAGGAATAGCAGAAATCGAAAATGTTGTTCCTTTGGAAAAGGAACAGCAAAAAATCAAAAATGTTGTTCCTTTGAAAAAGGAACAGCAGAAGACAAAAATAAAGAAAAAGAGCCAAATTACAGTAAAATGACGGCTGATTCAACAGGGGTTGTTCTTTTGAAAAAGGAACAGCCAGAAGAAAATGCTGTTCTTTTGAAAAAAAGGGAACAACAGAAATAGTAACAGCAAAACGTTGATTCAAAAATATGTACAAAAATGATTGAAGAAAAGAATTATGTACAAAATGTAAAAAGAATTAAATTCCTTAATGAATTACAGGTGAGGAAGACTTCTCTTCCTCCCCCAAAATCTCCATATCTGAGTCTCGGCGTAACTGCTGGCAGAAGGACTCCCGAGTGAGTGGTTTGCGATAGAGATGAACTTAGTGGCCATTTGCCTTGAAGGCATATCCAGAACCATCAATAGTGATTAGAGTAAGGGTGCCATTTCCATGTACCTTCTGGATTTCGTATGGTTCCAACCAACGAGTCTGGAGTTTCCCGAGGAAGTCCTGAAACCTGGAGTCATACAAAAGAGCCCAGTCTCCTTCATGGAAAACTTTATTTTTAATGAGAGCATCATGCCATTTATCTCCCTGCTACTGGATTAGAGCAGTGTTTTGAAGTGCAGAGAGCCTAATTTTGTCCAACTCATTGATCTATTGTAGTCGATTAATCTGTGCCTCGGTTAGATCTAAGCCAACTTCCTGTGTTGTTCGTAATATTTTGATTTTGAATTCTATGGGGAAAATGGGTTGTTTTCCAAACACTAGTTGAGAAGAGAGCCTCTGATAACCAACAGGGAGTTGAGGTGAAGAAGCTGTAAGGCTTTCCAAGATAGTGGAAGATTTATCCATGAGCGGACAAAGGTGAAGGAGATGGTTTCCGTCACATAGCCTACAGGGGAACCAAATCTTCCCGTCCTTCTTACCATTTCCAGTTGGTAGGGTAACATTGCCATGAGCTTTAGAGGACGATGAGGGGTAGGCCGGATCGTGAGACCATACTTCTAAGAACTTAGGAAGGCCAGGACAATCCCGGAGAACATGGTCTCCCTTACACAATCTACAAGGAAACTTAACCTTCCGTGGAGGAGCAGAAGGAGTTTTGACCTGAGATGTACTCGAAGGAGTACCTACACTTTTAACCTCTCGCTTAGGCGAATTCTTCTTCTTCGTCTTCTTCTTCTTCTTCTTAGCCACCTGGTTACTTGAATCCAGACTTTCACTAGGCGAAGTAGAAGATGAGGACGTAGAAACCGGCGAAGAAGGGGATAGGTCCACCTTGGAATCAACATGATGTTGTTTAGGTGGAGGAACTGATTGACCAGTGCTTGAGACCACAGAGGTTGAGAACAACCAAACAGGCAACCCAACAGTTAACCCAGGAAGTGACAACGTTGCCATGTAAGGAGCACCAACATTCCTGAAAGGAGGAAAATGACCAGGATTCCCTTCAAAGGGGATTCCTGGGTTGGTGAACTGTGGAAAAGTTGCCATCAAAAATCACACACAGGGCTGAAAAAAAACCAAGGCACACAATCAAACGACCAACAAGCAGAATCTAACAGGGCGTGTGATCATGGGTAATTTAATTTTTAGACACAAGGACATAACTTGACCTTATCATCTTTAAAGAGTCGAGAAAAGGACAAAAAGATTACTCTAGTCGCCTTCGAATGTTTAATGAGCCCGAAGTGCCAAATGCTCAAGCGAGCCTTTTCTTTTAGGGAGTTTGAAAAGGACCAAAAAGTGACTACTCTGGAGAACTAGGCAAGGGGTTTACCAGACAATCCGTAAAACTGCATATACACCTTAGCAATCATATGAAAACCAACAACTTTCCGTACGACAGTCAATCTTCCCAAATGCTGTGTTTGGTGCGTTACGGGCTGTAAGGTGGCAGACATGGCTTCCTGTGGATTAAGGATGATAACCTAGTGGAGTCTCCCCATATACTCAATGGTATGTGGGAGCACAAGTCCGTACTAGACCACAGTTGAGTCACAAAAGGAGGAATCACCCAACCTTGAGTGGAAACAAAAGTGACTAGGTTTAACGACGTCGGAGCACGTCTCTAGCCTAGACCTCTAGAATGTAAGCGTTATGCTCCAATGTGTTGTTAGATTCATTCGGTTTATTTTAAAGTTGATCTTGTGTTAGGTTTCGATTTTCAGGTCCTACCGTATGTAATCTCTCAAAATTCCTTAAATGCAATCTATATGCCAAAACATGTCATGTCATTCGATGAATGCTAATTACGAGAGAGTTCAAGAGCTTTCACGCAAACAAAACAATAAAAAAACAACAAAGAATTTCCCTAATGCAGCTAATGCAAATTAACAAACTTTTCTTTAAGATCACTAATTACTAATCGAAATGAAAAGTTCTAATTCTCATTAACTAATACAAAGCAAAAGAGATTTTTCTTTTTTTTGATGGAAAAATGCACTAAACAACTTTGAGAAATGACAACAAACAAATTATCTTCAATACAAGCATGTTCAGTTCCCTAAATAACAAAGCAAACATCCAAGAACGAGAAAAGTCCCAAAGACACCAATGAGCCGTGTGATTTGGCTCAAAGTGAGACGAAGCGGAATTCAAGTGAAGACGAAGAAAATCACCTAAATAACGCAACAAAATGATTCACAACTACCAAACAAGTGTAAGGGAGCAAACAAAAGAGTCGACTGGACCACAGAAGACCAAAAACACCTAAGGGAGGCTCGACGCACAAAGCCACTAGATGCCCTAGGGCTATAAATGTGAAATTGATAGAAAATGGCAAGCACCCAAAGGGTAAAGGTAATCTACGCAATTGTAATCTATGCAAAATTCACTTGAAAAGTATGCAAATGTAATCTATGCACAAATGAGAATTCTAATCATGCAAGTGTGATCTATGCAAGAGAATTCTCAAACACAAGATGATTCTAATGTAATCTAAGAACCAATCAAGTGCAAATAAAGAAAATTGGGTGAGAGTTCCAAAGATAAAAAAATAAAAACACTCAAAGGTGATTAACACTCATCTATGTAATACTCCCTGTCACACACTCTTATTTATTCATTTCCATGCATTATGACCTAGTGCTCCATTGTGCTTCCCTAACACTCCTTAACACTCCTTGGCACACATTGGCCCACCCTCGCACTTGGAAAATCTCAACATGCTTTTCTAGCACTCTATCATTCCTTTACACTACTTAACATACCTTGTCCACCCATCCTTAGCACACCCAGAGCTTGCTAACACTCCCTATCACACACTTTTATTCATTCATTTCCATGTAATTGAAATTAGTCCTCCCTTGTGTTTCCCTAACACTCCCTAACATGTGTTGGTGCCACACCCTAGCACATAGCACAGCATGGCATGCCTTAGCACTTGGCATGTCTTGGAATGCCTAACATGCCTTGAAACTTTCTAGCATGTGTTATCACTTCCTGTCATTCCTTCCACACCTTGGCACTCCCTAGTTGCCATGCCCTCATAGATAACCTTACTTTTTTTGTGACTTGGGAACTCAACCAAGTCATTGAAAAATAGTGTTGTCCCTAGACAAAAGTACCCCTCTGTCTAAAACTGCTTTTTTCATCCTCTTATCACAATCATAGGATTACCTATTGCAAGTCCTAGGATTCTGTATTGTGCAAAGCTTAGTTGTGTGGGTTTGGGGCTCAAGGCCTAGTTACTGCATTTAACTGAAGTAAAATGAGAGGAAATGAGGCACTAGGTCCTTGGCACATCTTGGTCACATGCCACCCTGAAACTCTAAAATTCCTTAGCACTTCCAAGCATGCCTTGTAAATCCTCATTAGCACACTTGGAACTCACTAACACTCCTATCACACACTCTTATTCATTCATTTCCATGAATTATGACCTAGTTCTCCCTTGTGCGCCCCTAGCACTCCTTAACACTCCTTGGCACACCTTGGCACACCTTGGCACTTGGCACATCTCGACATGCTTTCCTAGCAGTCTATCATGCCTTAACACTACCTAGCATACCTTGTCAATCCCTCCTTAGCACACCCAGAACTTGCTAACACTCCCTATCATACACTCTTATTCATTCATTTCCATGCAATTGAAACTAGTCCTCCCTTATGTTTCCCTAGCACTACCTAGCATGCCTTGTGTTTGCTCACTAAGATGTCTTTTCCCAGGAAATCTTAATCCCTACATTAGTTGTCAACCCAATGTAAGTCTTTATATTTCAAGAGTGCCAATACATTATGTGCAGTGAAGTTAGAGGTTATCTAATGATGAATCGTTGCAACCATTAAAGTCCAATTCTTCAATCCAATTCACACAACTCTGCAAAGAAACTATCTATGAAAGGAATGCTCGCAACACCCTATGTAATTCTATACAACTTGTTCTGAAATCAATTGGAACTTGAATGCAAATGAGAATGACATTGAGAATTACTCAAATAATCTTGAGACTAATCACATTTAATCAAGTAAAGAAACTACGATTGTCGAACAACACTAATAAACTCAAATCAATATGTATTACTAAATAGCAATAACAATCGGCAATTGAACAACAATCTGTAAGTGAACAACAACAACTATAAAAGATTCCTAAATGATAAATATTCTACATTGCAATCCGTAAAAGTTACTCAGCCTTGTTTCTCAAGATCTATGATAACAATTATTCAATCTAAACAACAATCAACCATACATTCACTCATTCTAATCAAAGCGCTTAATTAAGTCTATCTTGCAATTTTAGTATAAAACTAAGTGAATAATAGTATAGATCAATATCACCAATCTTAAAGATAATCAAAAGAACTAAACATTAAATCAAATACAAGAACTGAATGTAAAATGTAACACAAAGGAGCAATGGAACTTCTTGTGACTAGGCCCAGAGTCGCCAGAAGCCTCTGCTTACTAAAAAATCAGAATACGAAGATGTATCAAGTGCAACCTTCTTTCATTAACTTCAAAGTAACATCTAATAGAGTCATTGGATTAACAACGTTTTTAATCTAAAGAGAATAATTACATATTGAAAGTCCAAAATCTCATCTAGTTATCTTTTGACCTTATATAACAAAAAAGGGAAACATGGATAGAAGCGAATCCTCAGGATCAAGAGATCTTGAGGATTTCACTATATAAAATCTGATCATCTGATAAAACAGGAGTACTCGAACTGATATTCTGCTTACTTGTCTACCCCAAACGCCATGGCTTTTCCCATTTATGGCCTCGTGCTGTCTTGCCAACTGAACAAATTTTTCCTAATCACATCTCTACATACAAAGATAGGAAAGAATCAATTTTTCATACTAAATTCGCTTATTCTATCACCAACTAGTTTCTTCCAACTTTGACTGATATTTTCCTCATTTTATTTTATAAACAAAGATAATATTATAAGGATGAATGATAAATGAAGCCTTAAGTGAAGAGAAATCATACCTTTTTCTCATCCCAACATACTCCCCAGCTTACCTTGTTGCATGTCCTTGTGCAAGAGTGTATTTCATATGAAATTGGGTGAGGAAATAAGTAGCGTATACTTCTTCCCTGTAATTCCTAAAACCATTCTTTTGCTTGAGGACAAAAAAAGCCTGAGTTACCTCATGATATTTTAAGTTATAATCACTTCAGTATTGATCTTGAGGGTACCATATGATTGGGGTTCTGTAGCAGCATCCTATCCAGTCTAGTCCCGATGTTAAAATCATATTACTATATTTGAAAAAATAGGAAGAGGCAGCTTGGAAGTTATGGTATCCGAACGACTCCCGGCCCCTCAAAGGTTTACTAGAAACTTCCCATCTTTGCTTGGATGCAGCTAAGGCTTTCTTCTTTAATATCCTAGAAGTATTCCTTTCTGGCCTGAATGATATCAGTATGGATTGGCCCCAATTTTCCTATGATATCATTTTTCTTCATAAACTACTTATGCTGGACAGATATGAGCAATGGTCGTGTAGGTTCTCCTTTGAACCATAGGTCAATGCCATATTCACACCTTTTGAATGTGTTGTAAGCCTTGGGCCATGTTAGCTGATTAGCAGCAAAGGAAACGAATGCTTGAAATTGAATGTCTCCTATGAAAGGGGAAGGGTGGCTATCCTTGTCATCCACTAGAACAAAAGTATGCATATAGAGCTCACAAAGGAGGCGTTGGATCTTCTCATTGTGTTCTCTGAAACACTTCATAAAATCAGGAGTGGTTTTAATTTCTATTGATTTACCAGCCTCAATGTCCTTATGTTTTAACAAGAGATATCCTTCCATAATAAATAAAGAATAATTAGTAGTGGGAACTCGACAAGATAGAGTGTCTGAAAAAGAGAGAACAAACAATCTCCATTTGTTCTCTGGATTTCTGCAATTGACCTTTTAAATTTTCAACCTTCTTTTGCTCAGACTTGTATTGAGTAAAAGTCTCATCCTCCATCTTGGTAAGTTCCTTGAATTTCTTCTTTAACCCTTGGTGTTATGAAAAGGGATCACTTTCTCCTTGTGCTGGGCTAGCTCTTGATGAATTGTTAAAATCTCATTCTCTAATTTTCTAATAACGACTTCTCTAACTAAGGGGGTGTAAACAAGTGTTTCATCTATCTGGACTTCTACATCTTGGGTATCCTCAGGGTCAGTCTGCATAGGAGCTTCAATGTAGGTTTTAACCCTGTACAGAAATTTCCTACATAAGAATTTTAAAACACATAAAATAAACAATGCGAGAGCATAACACATAAAACACATATACATAGAGATTTCCCCATGGATCCCAAAATCAGGACTACCATATTGATTTTTCATTTTGTTCCTTAAAATGTTGTAATACATATTTATACATGCTGAAGCATCCAATGCCATGGACCGAAAACGATCGTGTCCAAAAACCATGGACTAAAAACCATCACATCCAAAAACATGTGCAAAAATCATGCACAAACCATAGGTGGGTCCGCCCAACCTAACATAGGTTCCAAAACCAAAATTTTCTAAGGCACTGCCCCAGGCCCCATAGAGTGGGGTTACCTGCACCCCTCAAACCCCCTATGACTCCCCCTGCTATGCAATTTCCACAGCAAAGGGGGGGCTCCATCCCCCTTCTAACCCCCAGTTAACTACATGGGCTAGTCATGGAAAGAATATAACACAACCCAACATTCTCCCACTTGTTGTTTTCTTTCCAC
>APFE030797140.1:11863-24250 GCA_000404065.3 Pinus taeda | reverse complement strand
AGAGAGCTATTACTCATACCTTCTACCATACCTTTACCATGAAGTATTCGAAGGCCCTTCTCTCCAATATGTCCAAGCCTTCGATGCCACATCATGGTATTCTCTCCAGAGACCACTAAATTTTCTACTCCACTTTTAGGAACCACAGAGTTGTTGCACCCATCAACAACAATGCTACCTTGTAGCTTGTACATAGTTCCAATTCGAACTCCCTCAATCAATACCAGTGCTTCCCAAACCATCTTGCAAGCATCCTTCTCGAACATTGTTTTTACACCTTCATCATCCAACTTGCTTACAGAAATCAGATTTTTGGCTAATGCAGGAATATGTCGAACACTCGAAAGTGTTCTAACCCTTCCACCTTGTAACTTCAACTTTACTTTTCCATGACCAATGATTCTAGCCTTCCTATCATCCCCCAAGAAGACATCACCACCATCACATTTCTCATACTTGCAGAACCACTTTCTATGGGGAGTGAAGTGAAAGGATGCACGTGGGTCAATCAACCATGCCTCATGATCTACATGTGTACTTGAAGAAGCCATGTACACATCCCCACCTTCATCTGATGTGGTTTTCGCCTCTGCAAAAGGAGCATCATCAAATCCATTTCCTTTATCAAGAGCTTTAGATTTATAGTCCCTTTTGTAGTGCCCTTCCTTTCCACATTTCCAACGCACTAGCTTTATAGGTTTTCTTGGAGATTTAGATTTCCCCCTAGATTTAGATCTCCCACTAGATGATTTTTTATTTTTTTTTGTGTTCTGGGACTGTCCTCATACGGACAAAGCATTACCATTTTGGCTCTCCATATTTTTCCATCTCATCTCCTCTGTCAGCAAGGATGAGACTATTTCATCAAACTACAAGGCAGTTGCATTTCTACCTATTACAATAACCAAATTATCCCATGAATCTGGTAGACAACACAACAAACTAATGCACATATCTTCATTTGAAATTTTAATATCAACAGATGATCACTAACTTACCATAGTATTAAATGCGTTCAAATGCTCTACGATCGAGTCTCCATCTTTCATCCTCAGGTTATACAGTTTTTTCCATAGGAATAGTTTATTCACTAGAGACTTCGATTGATACAAAGTCCCTAACTTGCCCCACAAATCCTTCATCATAGCTTCCCATGATACATTCAGCAATATTGAATCTAAGACACACAATCATATTGTGCTCTTTGCCTTTCGGTCCAACTTCTTCCATTCTTCATCGAACATCCCGTTGAATTAGTACCTAGATCTATCGCGATCCACTGATCTTTATCCACCAATAGATCCTCCATCTTGAGTTTCCACAACTCAAAACTCTGACCATTAAATTTCTCGATCTCTACCTTTCCACTGCTTGCCATCTTCTTTCACCACCAGAATCGATTTCATAGATCTCCCACTGAATAGGGTCTACCACAGGCCTGAGCGAAACCCCTTAGTAATGAAGACATCCCCTTAAAGCCAAAAAATAGCTCTAATACCAAATGTAGGTTTTAAACCCATACATAAATTACCTGCATACGAATTCTAAAACACAGAAAATAAACAAAGAGAGAGCATAACACATAAAACACATATACACATAGATTTTCCCTTGGATCCCAAAACCGAGACTACCAACTTGACTTTTCATTATATTCCTTTCAATCTTACAACAAATATTTATACATGCCGAAGCATCCAATACCATGGACCAAAAAACCATCGTGTCCAAAACCATGGACCGAAAACCATCGCGTCCAAAACCACATGCGAAAAAAATGCACAAAACCATAGGTAGGTCTACCCAAATTAATATAGGGTCCAAAACCAAAATTTTTTGGGGTGCTGCCCCAGACCCCATAGAGTGGGGTTACCTGCACCCCTCAAACCCTTTGTGACTCCCCCCACTACATAATCGGTGCAACGAAGCGGGGGCTCCACCCCCCTTCTAACCCCCAGTTAATTACGTGGCCTAGTCGTGGAAAGAATATAACACAACCCAACAATTATTACACTTTCTTTTTGCTGTTTAACTATGATTGTGACATAGATCTAGAATTTGGTAGGTTTTATTTCTATCAGTTGCTGCATATCTACAATGTTTCTAGCAGCCATTTATATTGTTGAGATTGTTTGTCATCCAAAATTTTAAGTGGGTTCTTTTCATACATCATTGAGAAGAAAACACTTCAACAACTAGTATTATAGGGACTTTAAATTCTGCTCTCCTTCAAAAAAGTGTCGTGCTCAATGCTTGAGTATTTCTAGATGCTTATATATAAAATTCTCATCCTCCCATGTGGAATCTTCAGTGGGTAAGTTCTTCCACTTGACGAGATACTCTGAAATTGATCAATTTCGTAGCTATCAAGTTCTTGTTTCTATGACTGCTTCAGGTTCCAATATGAGTTTTCCTTACTCATCAAGTTCTAGCAATATTGTTCGAACTGGGAGCTTACCAACTATAACCTTCTTTAAGCATGAAACATGGAAAACTGAGTAAGCTCAGGAAGATGTAGTTAGCTCCAATTTGTATGCCATAGTACCAATATTTTGCAACACCTTGTAAGGACCATAATACTTTAGTGATAATTTATTATCCTTCTTAGCTTGCTTGAGGGACATTTGTTTGTATGGTTGTAGTCACAAAAATACCCAGTTGCCTACATAAATAATTATTTCACTGTGATGTTTATTTTCCTGTTGTTTCATTCTATTTTGCACCAAAGTGGGGTTATCCCTTAGGAGTCAGAGAACTTGTTGTTGATGCTCAATGTGATCTTCCACTGATTTAACCTTATATGTTCCTCTTAAACATGATGTGATGGATGGGAGATGATATCCATAAAGTGCCATAAATGGGGTCATTTTTGCTACAGTATGTAAGGAAGTGTTATACCACCATTCTGCGAGAGGTAGCAACTTGACCCATTGTGTTTGTTTATCAGATACAAAGTAATGAATATATCCTTCCAAATTTTTTTTCACAATCTTAGTTTTCCCATCATATGGAGGATGATAAGATGAGATATGTGCTAATTGAGTACCCATATAAGAAAACAATTCCGTCAAAAAATTTCCAGTGAAAATGAGATCTTTGTCACTTACAATAATATTTGGGTTTCTGTGTATCTTTGGAATTGTTTCCCTAAATGCAGTAGAAAATGTACTAGATTTAAATGGATGAGATAATGCATAAAAGTGTGAATACTTGATATTTCTATCAACTATGACCATGATGACACTCTTTCCTTTGGACTTGGGTAAACCTGTGATAAAATCCATTGAAACCTCCTCCCAACGTTGACTTAGAATGGATAAAGGTTGTAATAGACCTAGAGTCTTAGTTGTCTCAACTTTATTTTGTTGGAAAATGAGACATTTAGCCACAAACTTTTGAATATTAGATTTAAGGCCATCCCAAAAAATTTCCTTCTTAACCCTGTGGTAAGTTTTTAAAAATCCCAAGTGCCCTCCCAAGGGAGAGGTGTGAAATTCTAGAAGAATCTTTTGTTTGAGTTGGGAATTCTTACAAATGTCTAAGTGATCTTTGTACCACAATGAACCATCTTTCTAGCTAAATGTATCACATGTACTGGGATCTTGCTGTAACTTTTGAATGAGGGCTCACACTTCTTCATCATTCTTCAATTCATCCCTCACTTCAGTTATCAATATGGTTGGATAATAGAAATGGCACAAAGCAATGCTTCCACATCCTCATCCTTTCTTGAGAGTGCATCTGTAACAACATTTTTCTTCCTTTTTTTCTAGATGATTTCAAAGTCATAACCCAAGATCTTTGTGACCCATTTTTGTTGCTCTTGAGAAGACAATATTTTCTCTAAAAAGTATTTAAGATTAACATGATCCATTTTTACGTTGAATTTTCTTCCTATTAGGTAAGGTCGCCATTTCTTAAGTGCATGTAGTATTGCCAACATTTCCTTCTCATAAATAGATTTGTGTAAATACTTTCCTTTGATTGTATGACTTTCAAAAGCAATGGGTCTTCCTTCTTGCATTAAAACAACACTAATTCCATTTCTCGAGGCATCACATTTCACAATACATGTTTTTGTGAAGCCTGGCATAGCTAAGATTGGTGCTTGGCACATTGCGTCTTTAAGATGTTTAAAGGCTTTAGTTTTTTCTCGAGTCCAAGAAAATCCATCTTTATTCAATAATGTTGTTAGAGGTGAAACTATTATCCCATAATTCTTAACAAACTTGCGATAATACCCTATCAACCCAAGAAATCCTCGCAAATGCTTTATGGATGTGGGGATTTTCCATTCCTTAATGGATCTAATTTTGTTAGGGTCTACCTTATTACCCTCATGAGATACAATATGACCTAGATATTCTAACTCTTGTACTCCAAAGAAACATTTTGAGGTTTTTGCATATAATTGTTTCTCCTCCAATAGTTTAAGCACCCTGTCAACATGTTGAACATGATCCTTCCAAGATTTGTTGTAGATTAGTATATCATCAAAAAATAATAACACAAGTTTTGTAAGGAAGGGTTTGAAAATGGAATTCATCAAAGCTTGAAATGTAGAATGTTCATTAGTAAGTCCAAAAGACATGACCAAAAATTCATAATGACCCTCATGAGTTCTAAATAATGTTTTCGGAATGTCCTCAGCCTTCATTCTTATTTGATGATATCTTGAATGAAGATCCAACTTGGTGAAGTAAATTTCTCCATGTAATTCATCTAATAATTCATCAATGACATGAATGGGAAATTTATCTTTAATAGTGCGCTTGTTGATCTCCCTATAATCTAGACACATGCACCATTATCCATCCTTATTGTGCACCAATACTTTTGGAGTAGAGAAATAACTCTGACTAGGCTTGAATTATACCAGCCTCTAGCATTTCTGCAACCATATGTTCAATTTCACTCTTTTGGGAATAGGGATATCTGTAAGGCCTGATCTTTTGAGTAACACTTCTTGGAATCAAATGAATAGTATGATCATGACATTAGGATATTCTGACACATAGGAATAGTTAAGTATAACTTGGTCTAGTATAGAGTTAGGTAAAGTGTGTTTCTTTACTACGTACATTTGTAACTTACAATCCGACGGTCACGATATGTAGTGATCCGACGGTTCATTCTCTCCTCGGTATTACCGACACTTGATCCGTGGCTTAACACCCAATTGGTCCATGATTTCTATTTAAAGTGCATGGAGGGTCATTTGTAGTTAACTGTTAACGAGAGAAGCTTATGTAAATTTTCATTCTTTTATTAATAAATTGCCTGAAGTGGCCGCGTTGGCTCAGGCTGTGGACTATTTCCCTCTTTGAGGGTTTTAACCACGTCAAAAATACTGGTGTATTGATCTGTGATCTGTTTGTGAGCGGTGTCCTTTGGTGTTCTATCTGCGGAACTTACCCTGTAAATTCCTACAATTGGTTGGGATGTCTATTTAGGACTCCTTTTATTTGGTACCCACCTGAAGGATACCGTTCTGATTATGAGTTGCTTGAAGGTCATGAAGGGACAACTTTTGTAGATTTAATACAAAAGCACGGTTTTAGGTCAGATAAAGAAAAAGTCTTTCCTGCTTAATCATTAACTGCATTACATAATAACTATTTATGTTCACGAGGATGTGAAACAAGGTAAGTAGGGGAGAATGTTGGGCCGTGCAATAGTTATAAATTTACCCTTGATTATACTATATTTTCCCTCCTTTTTATGCATTTTGTGCCATGATGTAATAATGTTTTGATAAGATTTCGATAGAAAATGAATGAAACTATTTTTGATGCGATTTGATTGACAAAAATAACTTTCATTGTTTATTATGCGGAAATTGGTGAAGGGAACAACTGCTGTTCAAAAGATTGAACAACAAAGGCTAAACAGAGGAAACAATGCATGTCTTGTGCAGTCAAAACGAGAAGTAGATCAGGAGGATCAGCACAATATAGAAAGACTATCTGATAATAGCATTTAGTTGTGAATTCCTCACGATCTCCTAATCTTGAGGAGTCACATTTATCTCTTTTCCTCTTTGGCTATAAGAAGGGAAAGACGCATAGAATAAGGGAGAACGTTTTCACCTTTTACTTCAGTTGTAATTTTAATATAAAGAGCATTATTCTGAAAGACATTATGCTGTAATGAAATTTAGATTTGACGAATAATATATAATTTGCGTTACTGTTCATTTACGAGATTCTGAAGTAATCAAGTAGTAATCACTGGCAACTTGGGCCCAGCCACTGGTGGATTTCATTGCTATTCCCTATTTTATAGTTTACCTTTCTACAATTTAATTACTCTGTTTTATAGTTTTATGATTGATTTACTTTCACTAGTGTTGAGTTTGTATGTTCATTGCATTGGTTCTTATTCTTGTTGATTATTCCATTTAGTTAATATCGTGGATTGAGTTGATTAAGAATCATTTCTTGTTAATTGAATGCTAGAGTTTTATTGATTATATCAGATGTATTCCTTTTATGCATAAGCCTATATTTAGCTGAAAGATCTCTATTATCACTATGGTGCACTCGGTTGATGTAATTGCAGTTAGAACTTTCGGTTAAGATTGGATTGTGATCTCGCTTAAGATTGAGTTTTGATGTTTGAATGAGTCAATTTCCTTGAAGTTACAAATTGGTAGGTTATGGTTTGATCCATTTACTCTTGTATTGAAATCAATAAGTTATTTAAAAGCATTACTCTCTATAGATTCAGTGATTTACATCACTTGCACATATTGTGTACACTCATGAAACAAAAAGACTTACCTAGGTTGATAATTAATGTGAGGCATTTAAGAGTTCTAAAAGACACCTTATTTTTTCCCAACAATGACTCTTTGGTATACCATCATCATCAGCCTAATACCATACATATCATGGAAATAATGTATTTTATAGAGTCTTTAAATATTTTGGGTCAAAGCGGGTCTAACTTCATGGAGTGAAACCATTTCTACCATCAACGTCAATAAAAATTCCCTTCTTCGACTCTCAGGAAGGGCTTCAAAATTCCTTTCTAGTTCATATTCATTAATGATTTCTAACATTTACATAGCCTTAAGAGATTCGAAATATCTTCCTATTTTATGGAAACCAACACATTTAAGGTCTTTTCATTCCTTAGAACCATTTCAAAAAAATCATAAAACTTAGAGCACATATGAACAAATTCTAGAAAGGTGTAAGTCCTAGGGATTACAACTTGAAGTGACTTAATTTCCCATAAAGGGAAATACTCTAAGTTATTTGTAAAATGGAATAATATTCACTCAATAGGGTTCTATGCAATTTCCTTGTTAACATTAGGTCAAAAATATCCCTATCTTTATAAAAAAATATCTTAGGAAAATCGTTGTCTTCACTTAGCTTATCTATGGGCTTATCTCTCTTCGTAGGTGCCATTTTCTGAGCAAGGTCTGAAAACAATATTTTATAATGGAAGTGACATAGACTAAGAGGATTCATAAACATATATTTTATAGGGAGTTAAAAAAATATATTTATATGAAAACATAGCTTAAAAATCTCAACTCATCCTTACCTAAACTACAAGCATACTCTTTAAAAATAGTAAATTACATAAATGATATGGGAAAATAATAATTAACCATTTAGTTGATTCATTAATTGAAAGGATACATGTGTCATTAGTAAATATGTAGGTTTTAACCCTATACAATTAATTTTTGCAAATAGATTCTTAATAAGACATAAAGATGTAGTGGAAAACACACACATTAAAAGAAATATTTCACCCTAGAAATTCATACTGGTAAAAATATAAATATTTTTTAGTATATTCATCTTTACAATGTTACAATACAATTTTAATATCCATAAACCACTAATATATTTATCTTGGACTAGAATAAAATCATAGTTCCTTAACTGAAACTACAAAACCATTTGGTAAACCATTATGTGCCACAAAACTACTAAAAGCGAAAACTCTATGGTGAAAAACACCAAAAATAGATGGAAAAAATCATTCAATTTTTTCATGGGTACTATTCCCAAACCCCTATCTAGGGGGATTCTGTCATCCTCTGAGTGATATGGGTTGTATAAGGAATGAAATGAAGTGCAAGAAAGGAAATGGAACACACACAAAGAAAATTATATAGGAGACATCATAGTAATATTGTGAAAACCCAACTTCTACTGACAAATAAAATTAAAAAACACTATAGAACACAAATTTGATAAAATGGTGGTAGTATTTTTTGAAGAGGGAGAGATTGCGGCTAGACACATTTGCAAAAGATATTTCAAGAGGCTGTAAGAATGGACCTTTAACATAAAGAAGGAACCCTAGAGGTTCAAAAAAATAAACTTAGAAGAGGAAGTGTAAATGGTTTGTGAGCCCTAGAGTGTTTAGTTACTACGTTAACTTCCCAAGGGCATAAATTTTGCATACAATGTTAATTTAAGGTGAATAGTAGCATATTGGAAAGAACTATCCAAGGATTACACCTTTTGGCTAGGGCCAAGGAATTGCATAAAAAACCCTCCCCCTCAAATGGCCAAAAAACATCGTTTAGGGCTTCAAAATGACCCCAGAAGTTTGGGACCCAAAAAACCATAGAAAAAATACCAAGAAGATAAATAACCATTGAGTCAGTGGAAGAGGTGGATGACCATCAATATTTTCCTATATTAGTCATCCTACCTTAGAAAGCAATGGTCTCCATTGCATCAAGTTACTTCATTGAAAAACAAAACGTTTGCTAAATTTGGATACTAGTGAGCCACTTACCAAGTTGAAAATGCTTGCCTACTTTAACAACCCAATAGATTTTTATGTTTTAATAGTAGGTATCCTTTATCTTGATGTCCATGATTTGATCCACTGTAGCCTGTTCAATGCATTTAGGATTGAGTTCTATGAGGTCCAATTGATTAGATGCCTTTGAGGTGTCCAATAGAGGTGGAAATATGGTCAAATGATCCAGATTTAAGAAGGAATGAAATGAAATACAAATATAAATAGAAACACAAAGATATAATGAAAACAAACTTCAATTCATTAATAATAAAGTATTGAAAATTATTTACATGCAGAAGGGAAATAAACTAGCTCAGTCGATGGTAGCTTATCTCTGATAGGAGATGTGGTAGCTACATGCCTTATGAACTGTGTTATAATGAGGCTTGAAGGCATATCTATTATTGAGAAATAATGGAAAATCCTTAACATCCAAAAAAATAACCCTAGGATATGAAATGCCAAAAGTATGTGGGCCCCATTGGGGTAAATTGGTACATCAAATTCCCAGGATTGTAACTTTGGCATACAATCTCTATTTGATGCATACGATACCTTGTTAGAAATATCTATCCGAGGACTACAAAATTTGACTATAATCCATTGTAATATGCTACGAGTTTCCTTGTTTTCTAAAAAAACGTCGTTTAGGGCCTTAAAACGGCTTTAGAAGTTCAGGACCTGAAAAACTTCCAAAAATAGTAAATTGTGCTAAATTGTGTAAATTGGTGTCAAGTGTTCAACAATGTTTGATGTGTCCAACAATGGTGGAATGTATGGCCGAAGGTGATACACATTGAAATACTGGGTGAAAGCCAAGGAATGGGGGGATATTAAGCTCAAAAACGTTGTCTCCCACAGCCTTGGTGATGGTGTCAGGCTTGTATCAAAGTGGTCGAAGTTTATGATAGGCTCCAACGAGGCGCTCTTTCTGCATATGTAACCAAACTTTGTCGCCCACTTCAAACTTATGAGGCACTTGATGTTGATCATACTGTTGTTTGTATTTGGCATTGGATTTCTCCAAGATGTCATGAACCTGCTGGAAGATGTGATGAATGTGCCCAATAAACCTAGTGGCTTTATCAGCTTTAGACTAAACATGGGTAGATTTTTCTTATGTAGTTTCAAAAGGAAGTGCAACATTAAGGGGACATACTGGTTGAAATCCTTGGCCCAGTTCAAAGGGGATGTAGCTACTTTAGCTATGGAGAGCTATGTTGCAGCTATTTTGTACATAGGGAAGGCTCTCATCCGATGTCTATGAATGCTTATAGTTGTACATGTGTAGCATGTGCACAATCATCCTGTTGACGACCTCTGTCTGGCCATCAGTATGGGGATGGAATGCTATCAACTTGGTGAGCCCGGTGTCCAACAATGACCAAAGGCTTGATAAAATCACACTTAGGAACCTGTTATCCTGATATGATATAGTGGTCTGTGGGATCCCTAAATGAACCCACACTCGTTCAAAGAAGAGTCTATCAATGACCTTTGCTGTGATACTCTTCTTGGAGGAAACCAACATAACCATCTTAGAAAATGTGTCGATGACCACAAATACATAGTCATTGCCATGCTTGGTAGAAGGAAGGCCAAACATATAGTCCATGGAGATGGATTCCTGGGGCCGGCTAGGAGTAGTTAGAGGAGTATACAAGCCTTTCTTGTTAATAGCTGACCTAGAAATGACGTAGGCAGTGCAATATCTGATGTATTTTCCAACATCCTGTCGAATATTTGGCCAATAAAAATAATTCTATAGTATGGCCACAACATTCTATACACAAAATTGTCATGTGAACCAACTGTAGTGCGCCTCCAAAATTAGCTTGGCACACATGATTGAAGGAACAAAAAGATGGAACAAGTAGCATATAATGCAACTTGGAGGTGGAAGTCTAGAAATTTCTTGCCATCCACTAGCATCTGGTATGTGGTGGTGAACTCTAGATGCTTTTTATATAGTTGCAGCCATCCATAGGTCTCATGGCTACAAGAGTTGAGGACATTGGTCAATACTGCAGCTAGTGGTCGACTAAGGTAATATGAAACATGATTGGTGCTGCCCCTCTTGTATTTGATATTCAAATGGAATTTGTACAGATACGTAGACCACTTCTGATAGCGATTTTTCTGCAACATCCCTTGGGCCTATATAAACTACAAGGGTCGGTGATTTATGTGGATGACACTCTCCTTCCCTAGAATGTAATGTTTCTATTACTGGTAAGTCTGCACAATGGAGTACATCTTCTTATTGTAGAATTTTGTAGAATTTTTCCTACAAATTAGCTAGCTTTGATACCATGTAGAAATTTTTCTACAAATCAGCTAGCTCTGATACCATGTAGAAAATTCCCACCTATAGATCAACCTGGTAATGCAATGTACTAAAGAAAAACACTTGCTCTACTTCTACAAACAATTTAGCGGAAGCTTAATCAACCATGAGCAACATCAATAAGAACACATATAACTGATAAGAAGAAATCAATCACACATAACATAGAAGAATTTACCCAGAGAAAGCACCTGCCTCAAACACCATCTCTGTATTATCATACAAGTGGAAATATAGTCCGGATTAAAAAAAGTCTTAGCTCGGAAGCTATCCAACACTCAGCACAATCCCTCTGCTGCTCATAGAAAGTCAAAGGCTTCTCACAAACCTTCTCCTCTGCCCTCCAAGCCTCATATTTCCTTGTGTAGTTTCCTTGGGGTCCAGTGCTTCCACCTATGTGAATTGGCCTCTTCACACACTCACCAACCTCTGATCTAACTGCACAAACTTGAAGGAGATAAATCCTCATCATGGATGAGCTTCTTTTATAGGAAAAATATTCATCCAACTGATAGTACATTGTCCCTTCTCTGATCTCAACTGGGTTTCTTTCTGAACTGCCATCCATCAGTTATCCATGAGAGAATACTTAGTTATCTGAAAATAACAGTTGTCACATGCATGCAAGCATTAACAAACTCTATCTCATTAAATTAACAACTTGTTAAATTAATCTAACTGAACTTGACTAAGTTAAAGTAAGTCAACTGATCCTCTCAATATAGAACTCATCCTTAATTCCTCAATCAGTGGAGCAAATCAAGGTCACATTCCCCAATCAGTGGAGAAATTATTGCATGTTCTCAGAAAGACTTCAAGTTTGATTTTCCTTAACTAATTAACTCATGGAGAATTAATTAATTAATATTCAAACTGCTGGTAAGACCAAATTCAAATTTTACTTCCTATTTTAGACCAGGGACTATCTAAAAATAGGAATCCAACTTGAACTACTAAAAATAGAACTTCTATTTTTAGTACTTCCATTTTTCATTCCCTATTGCCCAATCCAGCACTGATGCCCAAACTGCTATTTTTAGCACTTCTATTTTTAGCAATTTCTTGTTGCCAATTTTCAACACTCCCTCTCAAAAAGAAAGGATTCCTCTCAAACCCGATCTTGTACCTCTGGAATGTTCTACATGCAACACATATACCAAGTGTGGTTGCTCCAACAACTCTCGGAACAAAAAAAACTCCAAACAGACCACTCTGTTGGGCTAGAAACATACTCTGGTGCTGAAGCTCTACCTGCTACT
>APFE030797139.1:0-14605 GCA_000404065.3 Pinus taeda | reverse complement strand
AATCTCCCTTATAGGAGGTCTTTCATTGTGATCTCCAACACCTATTTAGTCATTTAACAAAATGAAATCTAAAGACATTGTGACAAGTGTAAGAAATATTAAAGCTCCCGTACAAGAGACTGCTCATTAATATTTCTAATCATCTTAATCAACAAACTATTTAAACTAGTGAAATTAAACATTAAATAAAAAATTAGATTCATTGAAAGAAACATTAATACTTTCTTACGAAAGGTCATTCATTAATATTTCAAACATATGAACCTAATGAAATTTACAAACAAACATAAAATTAAAACTTACCAAAACAAAAGTGTACTTGCTAGACAATGGGGGCTCTTCCAAGGATTCACAAGCACATCAAAAGATAAGTCAAATGTAGAAGATTAAAGAAGCTCCATTTTATTTATCTTCAATTGCAATTTTCAATTACAAGTTCTACATTCCAAGAGGTTCTAAAATTTCCATTACAATGATTCCAAATTCTAACTTCTCATTACAAACTTATAAGATCCTAAGGTACTAAATTCTAACTTCTCAATTCTAAATTATAAATTCCCAAAGTTACAAATGAAGGAGATAACTCCTATTTATACAAAATTATGATAACAAGCTCATAAATGTGGATCCATTATTCCCTCTTTAAATCCACATATCTCTCAACCAATGGTGACACACAACCCTATCCTCCATGATCTTCTCCATGAAGTCCATGATCTCCTCAAATTCGAATTTGAACATAGAGTGCCACATAAGGGTGCCTTAGAAGCTTCCTTTGTACCTACACATGTCAAAAAACTCATTCTAATTGTTAGGAATAAGTATATAGATATTATTTTCTAAAGTTTAACTATAAAGTCACTTAAAAATACTAAGAATTAATAATGTTTTGGAAAACACAATGGTAACCCATTTAATGATAAAAGTGAAGCTAATGTGATGACATGGTGGTGGAATAGAGGTGAGAAAATGTGTGAATGGAGATAAAGTGGATGTTGAATGGAGTGAAAGTGGATGTATTTTGAGGATAATTCTTAGGCCCAACAACAGTAAGAGCCACATTACCATTCACTTTTGCAAGTAGAAGAAGAATATGGCTAAGAATGTAGAAGAAATAGATGGAGATGATGACAATGAGGAAGATCTTCTTGGATTTCCTATTCAAGATACTGATGGAAGTGTGCACACGAAGAACATCCCTCCATCTTTTCTTCCAAAATTTCATGGTCTAAGGTCAGAGGATCCAGAAACCTTTCTCTTTGAATTTGAGATTGTTTGTAGATCTTATGGTTACTTATTAAAGACTCAAAAATTCGGATTGTTTCCGGAAACTTGAAGGATAGAGCTCTTAAATGGTTCATGAGTTTAGGGACTAATTCAATAAGATTATAGAATGATATGAAAAAGATATTCCTAGAAAAACATAAATATCATGACCTTAAAGAATAAATCATTAGAATGAATTAAAGAGAAGATGAGAGCCTTAAGGATCTAATTGAGAGGTTCATGTACAATGTTAAGAGGGGAAAACTACATCATTTAGGATCCGACACACTAAAAACGCTCTTACTTAGAACAATTAGGGATGAGTGGATTGATCTCCTTAATCTCATGAGTAGAGGTGATGTATATAAATTATCATTTGAGGAAATTTTTGAAACATGCAAACACATATCAAGAGGAAAAACAAGAGTAGGTAAATCAGCATCGAGATCGGTAAGTCAAGCTAAACTTGGAAATTTGTTTGATGATTTTAAAACAGAAATTCTTAGCAATCTAACAAAACAAGTAGAAATGTTAAGAATACAAGATGAAGGAAAAGAAAATGTTGATATTTATTTTGCATAATCACATGATGTTAAACATTGTCCATCATTACCAAGGTTGAAGAAAGTTCACCAAGAGGACAATGGAGCAAGTCAATTACCAATACAGTGATGTTTTGTAGCTCCAAGAAGACAATGGCATCCTATTCAACCTCATATGATGCAAGAGCCTAATTCACAATTTCAAGCTTATGCACATCAACCTCAAAGTAATTGGAACACACTCTTTCCTTGGGAACATTGGCCATCTCAACCCCAAAACCAATCTTGGCAACAAGGTTGGCAAGGAACTTATGGGAGCCATCCACAATATCCTCAATATTTTCCTCAATATCCTCCATATCCAACTCCATGTTATCCTTACCATTCACCTCCACCACAACCACAACCCCATCCACATCCATCTCAAATATACACTCCCACTCAACTACCTGTACCACCATTTCCAAACCCACACATTAAAGTAGCTCATCCCACTTACAATGCTAAGGTACAACACTTACAAACATCTCCTCTTGATATCAATGTTATTCACCATAGCTCAGGAAGAGTATTGCAAAAAAGAGATTCTCTTGATATCATTGAAGTACTACATCCAGAAGAAGAAGATTCCAACGAGAATATCAAAGAATCATGGGTTGCACTTGATGAAGAGAAAACATCAAAATCAAATATCAAGAGAGCTACCTCGTGCTTACCATCAAATCCTCCATGTATTCAAGAGATCAATCAGTAAAAATAGGAAGACTTGAAGGTCACAGTAGAAGAAGACATACAAAATTATCTAAATCAGCAAAGTGGACCAGAGGCATCACAACTATATTGAAATATGGTTTCAGATAGTCACTAAGTTGCAGCATCACTCTCTTCCTCCACTATGCTTGATCCTTTCAAAGTCAAATCATTTGATCTCTCAAATTTAGGTAAATTTCAAAGCATACATCTCAAGCCTACACATCAGTTTTTCTATCATCTTGATGTGCACATGGCTCCATTGGACGTATTCTTATACTTGAAAGTGAATTTGTTTCTCAAGTAGGGTAGGGTAGAGAAAAAAAAAATGAAAAATAAGAGAAAATAATAAAAATATCAGGTGAAAACCTCCTTTGAGGTGCCTCAAATTGGCTCATTGATTTAAAACCTCCATGAGGCAGTCAATGGGTTGGGAAAAAAGAAAAAATAAAAGATCCTAGCTGAAAACCTCGTTTGAGGCACCTAGGTAGACCTACTAGTTGAAAACCTCATTGAGGCAGATAGTAGGCCTAAAAGAAAAAAGAGAAAAAAATAAAATAAATCCTTGCTCCATGCATCTCTTTGATAAATGCATGTACTCTCCAACATCTACAAGCAACAAGAACAAGTTGATACCAAAAGGAAAATTGGTCAAGCCTAGTGAAAAGAAGTCAAATTTTGACTTTCTCCTCCTTTGCTCAAATTATCCAAAAAGGAAAAGGCCATGCCAATCCATCACCCTCATATATTTTCACCATCCACCCATCATTATCAAGCTTCCACCATTCAGTTTGCTAGTTGTCCTAAAAAACTACAGGGTGCTCTATTTTACTACAGGATACAAAAATACATAGAGAAAAAATTTGTTTTTGTCATAACTTGAAAACCATGTATCCATTTGCTAAGATGTTTCAAGGGGAGATGCATATGGATGATGGTAACATGCTCAAGCAGTTTTAGAAAATTCCAGTACATGGTTTCCAAGAAATTGGCCTCCATCACCTTCAGCCATTTTTAGTTTTTCTCAAGATACGTGCATCCATTAACCAAAATGTTTCTATGGGGAGGTGCATAATAATGATGGAAACATGCTCACAAAGTTTCAACTCAATCCAGTCTACCGTTTCGAAGATATGGACAAAAAGTTGTTGTCCTATAAACCTACAAGATACCTAACAACACCTATAGGATTGGTAGTGAGTAGTTTTAAAGGGGATCCAGAGGTTAAAGAAGCTCCTTGAGAGATTAACAGAAGCATCAGCATCACCATCCAACACCTACACATCAACATCAACTCAGCAGCAACATGCATGTCTCTCCAACAACCATCAAGTAGGTACATGTATGCAATATTCTTGACCTCTTCTCTTGAGCATATTATAGTTAGAAATTTGTTGTCAATGCATGAGAGATAAGGTTTTATAAGCTAATGATTTTTCAGTAGTCTCAGCTGCCCTCAACTAGTTAATTGCAACTCACTCATTCACTCATGCAATGTTGGAAAGTCAAACTATGAAGGGTGGTGATTTCAAGGAATGAGGAAAGCAGTTAAAAGAAGAAATTTTTGCAAAGTCCAAGTCACCACAGCACTCCAAGCCCTCCATCCACTTCATATTCACTATCTATTCATCATTCATCCATCCCATTTCATTCTTGAAAAAAAAAACAAACAAGAGCATCCTCTCCATTTTCACAAACCTACACTACTCCCTTTAAGCCCTAGCATCATCATCCAATCCCTCTTCATCATTTCTCATCACTCCCATATAGTTAGAGGACTCTGAAGGAAGAAGGAATGACTACTATAGGAAGGCATAATACTACTACAAGAATGAAGAAAAGAAAATTTGTGCTAAAACCCAAAATGATAGTGCCTAAGAGAGACCTAATCAAAACAGAGAACTCCAAGGCCATTAGGCAATCATCTAGGCCACAAGGGATAAGAAGAAGGCAACAAAAAGAAATAAGGAATTCACCATCAAAATATAAATCAAACTGCAGTGATGAAAAGAGGCATTCCAAAAGGTCGCCAATATATTTCTAGCTTTTGTCCAAGGCATAAAAATGGGAGAAACACATAAGAGTCAAGTTGAGGGCCTACCCTAACCCCAGTTTACCATTTATGCTCAAAACTGGTTTCCTGTAGTTTTGACAGGAATTCCTATAAGATGTCCTAGTTCTCATCTAAATATAATTTGAGGGTGTTAGAGTTGTTCAAATGGCAGAACAAGGTAGCATAAGGTTGATAAGGGTGTGGAATACCTTGCCAAATTGAGAAATATTCAAGAACCAACCTTAAATAAGGGGAAGAAGGCAAGCTAATGGTCTCAAGAAAAAATGATTTTTCTTTACACAAATATGTTTTTGGGCTTGTCCTTGTAGAACTTGCAACCAATATGCTTCATGCACAAGGGAGAGGCCACCAGGGCCATGGATGAGGCACAATGAGGACACTAAGTTGCTAAGAGGATGAGCAACACTTTCAGCAAGGGAGTATGATGGGCCTCTAAATTAGACATAAATTAAGGCCCACGCCTCTAAATTAAACAATAACTTAAGGCCAATGACCATCCTTCAGCACATTAAACCTCTCTTTTTGCATTAGCTAATTTATTTTTAACTTTAATATATTCATTAGGAAGTTTTATGAATAATTGAATATTTGTGCTTAATATTATTTATTTTTTGTGGAATATTATGAGAATATTGGGCAGATTATGAAGAGTTGGAGGAGGAGATAATTTAGGGACTTGTTCCCTACTACTGGAGGATCATTAATAAATAATAAGACAACAAGATATTATGGAATTATGGCACAAATTCTGGAACTCCAGTGATTGAGAAAATCTAGGAATGTGTTCCACAAATCAAGGGGACTAGATCCACTAATCGCTTCTTCCATTCATGGGGAATGATTCCTAATCATTTTGTATAAGTACCAAGTTGAATTTTCCTCTAGGGGGATTTTTTTCATTAGTGTTAGAGTGGAGAGAGTTTATATTTTTGCAGCTCCAATGTATTTTCTTGCAGGGATGTAATTCTATTGATGAAAATAATGAAGATTGGTGTCATGTTTAGCTTCAAAATATTAATCTCCTCTATAGGTCTCTGAGTTTCCTTGGGCTTGGCCATCTTAAGAGCCTCAGAGCCCTTTTGTATAATTTTCTTTCCTTCTTTTCATTGCTTATTCACATGCATCTCTTGTTTTTATTTCTTTCTATTTCTGCATTTAGAATTAATGATTTCTTGTTGTAGGATTGAGTTAAATGGTTGATGTAAGTTCTTTTGCAGGATCAGAAGCATTACTTCATCCTTGGAAAATATTTGGAAGTTCATAATAATCATTGAGTTGCTTGGATTAGTCTTCTTATTCCTAAATCTATATTGTTGGATCTCTTGAATTTATCTTTGCTTTAATTATTGTAATAATTAGATCACTGTATTATTTTTAGACTAAGAGATGAGTGTTAGTATAGATGTGTATCAAAGCTTGAGAATAGGGATTTAATGGTTGATTAATAAAAATAGAGATTGAGTTGTCAATGCAGTTAGGATAGGAGTTGATTCATAAAAGAGGAAAGAATGTAATGACAGAGAGATTATCAAGAATAGAGTGAGTAAGCGAGAGGTGTGATAGAGATAGGGTTTGATATTGAAATAGAGGTCAGACAACTTGTTGTAATCGAGCCAAGAGGGCCAAGACTCTGTAAATTTTTTGTTGAATAATTGATTGAATTGTGGTGTGGATGCACTGTTCTGGTGCAGAAATTCTCTTATGACTGTGTATCGGTGTTCTGGACCCCAATCGAGTATTTTTCTCTGTTCATACATTTTATTTATAAATCACAGTCAATTAGTGTTAAGCGTTAAACTGAATTTAAGCGCTAAACCTTTCCTTAAACGCCTTTATTAAAAGAATGAATTAAGCACGTGGGTGGTACAGATAAGTGGGAAGCAATATCTCGCGCGCCTTAAAGGTTGTAAACGATATTCCTAAAATTCACGCGATTAACCTTAGCAGGCGACATGTAGCACAGGAAAACCACTTTTCTCGAGCTCTCTCAACCTGATATCTGACATGCAAGATTTCACGCGAGATTGCGCAATAGCCATTTGATTGTACGGGTCACATCGACGGTGGAAATCGTCCAGGTTAGTTGGTGAGCGGACGACGTGATATCCGTTGGATCTAGAGAAGTGAGATCAATGGTGCAGATTGAAGCGCTTGATAAAAGGAGAAGTCAACGAGGGACCGACAGTGATTGGTTAGATAAGCGGGACCCTTAGGGTGAAAATCCATGTACAGAATCTATTTGTACACAGCTGATTGGTTACAAAGTTAACCCGTAGTCAAATTACAGACTACCAACTCATTTTCGTCAAGACAAAAAGACAAAGAAAAACAAATTTATTTTATTCATTTACATCTACAGCAGTAGAAGGTTTGACGGTTTGACGGTTTGAATCTGCATGCTTAGGACAGTAGGACTGCATACATGTTAACTTAGCATTCTTTTGAAGCATAGCCTCTTAGGAGATAATTAGAAAATGGTGTGCTTTAGCATTTGATTTCATTCTCTTTCCTTGTACTTTCTTTCTTGCAATAGGTTAAGGTTCCATTTCAAGCATTTCATTTTATGCAATTAGTTTAGGATTTGACTTCAACACATGCACTCCATTACATCATGATAGCAAGGGAAGGACACATTATATGCTGCACACATAGTGCCGATACCTCTTAAGTTTGTACGAACCCTAGGTTGATAATTAAAGTCGGTAACATTGGGAGTTGCAGCATTCTTGTTGCAATATCAAGGCTCATCAGTACCCATAATTTTATTCATTGTAAGATAACCAAGGAACTAAATTGTTTCCTATATCCAAAACCAGAGTGTTAAGTGTTGGTTCCAAATGGAGGAATCATAAATTTCTCTAGAAAGTTCCATAATGTCAAGCTATCCATGGGAGAATATGTATTGAATATTCATGTGCTTTCTATTCCAACAGGTGTTGTTGATGTTGTACTAGGAGTCCAATGTCTACAATCTTTGGGTACGATAACTTTTAATTTTCAAGAACTTTTCTTGAAATTTATTTGGGAAGGAGAGGAAGTTGAATTAAGGGGTATCAGAGGGAAACCACGAAAGATAATTAGATCTAATGGCATGAAAAATCTTCTAAACAAAGAACAATGGTCTGTAATTTTTCAATTATGTTCACTAGAAGTTCCCACATTGAAATCATCTATTTCTCTAGATCTCCAAAAAGTCTTGGACGATCATTCAAAGGTGTTTGAGACTCCCAAAGGCCTCTCACCTATTTGTGATCATGATCATGCTATTCATTTGATTCCAGAAATTGTTCCTCTAAACATCAGGCCTTACAGATATCCCTATGCCAAAAAGAGTGAAATTGAATGTATGGTTGTAGAAATGCTAGAAGCTAGTATAATTCAACCTAGTCAAAGTTCTTTCTCTACTCTAGTAGAATTGGTTCATAAGATGGATCATGGTGCATGTGTCTAGATTATAGGGAAATCAACAAGCTCACTATTAAAGATAATTTTCCCATTCTCGTCATTGATGAATTATTGTATGAATTACATGCAACAATTTACTTCACCAAGTTGGATCTTCGTTCAGGATATCTTCAAATCAGATGCAGACTAAAGACATTTTGAAAACAACATTTAGAACTCATGAAGGTCATTATGAATTTTTGGTCATGCCTTTTGGCCTTACCAATGCACCTTCTACATTTTAAGGTTTGATGAATTCCATTTTCAAACACTTCCTTAGAAAGTTTGTGTTAGTATTTTTTGATGATATACTAATCTACAATAAGTCTTGGAAGGATCATGTTCAACATGTTGTCAGGGTTCTCAAACTATTGGAGGAGAAATAATTATATGCAAAAACCTCCAAATGTTTCATTGGAGTACAAGAGGTGGAATATCTGGGTCATATTGTATCTCATGAAGGTGTTAAGGTAGACCCTAGAAAAATAAAATCCATTAAGGAATGGAATCCCCACATCCTTAAAGCATCTATGAGGATTTCTTGGGTTGACAGGGTATTATCAAAAGTTTTTTAAGAATTATGGGAACATAGTAGCACCTCTAATAACATTACTGAAGAAATATGCATTTTATCGAACTCCAGAAGCAACAAAGGCCTTTGAACATCTTAAAGAGACAATGTGCCAAGCACTGGTCTTTGTTATGCCAGACTTCACAAAACCTTTATTGTGGAATGTGATGCCTCAAGAAATGGAACTAGTGTTGTTTTAATGCAAGAAAGACCCATTGCTTTTGAAAGTCATCCAATCAAAGGAAAGTATTTACACAAAGCTATTAATGAGAAGGAAATGTTGGCAATACTACATGCACTTAAGAAATGGTGACCTTACCTAATGGGAAGACACTTCAAGGTAAAAATGGATAGTGATAGTCTTAAATACATTTTAGAAAAAATATTATCTTCATAAGAGTAGCAAAAATGGGTCACAAATATGTTGGGTTATGACTTTGAAATCATCTACAAAAAAGGGAAGAAAAATGTTGTTACAAATGCACTCTCAAGAAAGGATGAGGATGTGAAAGCATTGCTTTGTGACATTTCTATCATCCAACCAGATTGGATAAATGATGCAAGGGATGAATGGAAGAATGATGAAGAAGTGTGGGCACTCATTCAAAAGTTGCAGCAAGATCCCTGTACATCTGATACATTTAGCTGGAAAAATGATTTGTTACGGTACAAATATTACTTATACCTCTATAAGAATTCCCAACTCAAACAAAAGATTCTTTTGGAATTGCACACCTCTCCCTTAGGATGGCACTCAAGATTTTTAAAAACTTACCATAGGGTTAAGAAAGAATTTTTTGGGATGGCCTTAAATATGATATTCAAAATTTTGTGGCAGAATGTTTGGTTTATCAAAAAAATAAAGTTGAGACAATTAAGACCTCGAGTCTATTACAACCTTTATCTATTCCAAGTCAACATTGGGAGGAGGTTTCAATGGATTTTATCACAGGTTTACCCAAGTCCGAAGGAAAGAGTGTCATCATGGTGGTAGTTGATAGACTTACCAAATATGAAAACTTTTGTGCATTATCTCATCCATTTAAGCAGTACAATTGCTACTGCATTTATGGAAAAAATTCAAAAGCTACATGGAAACCCAAATATTATTGTAAGCGACAGAGATCCCATTTTCACTGGAAATATTTGGACTGAATTATTTTCTTGTATGGGTACTCATTTAGCTCATATCTCATCTTACTGTCCTCACTCTGATGGGAAAACTGAGATAGTGAAAAAAAATTAGAAGGATATCTTCATTTCTTTGTATCCAATATACAAACACAATGGGTCAGGTGGTTGTCTCTAGCTGAATGGTGGTATAACACTTCCTTCCATACTGTAGAAAAAATGACCCCATTTATGGCACTTTATGAATATCATCCACCATCCATCACAACATCTTCAAGAGAAAATTCTAAGGTTCAAGCAGTGGAATATCACATCGAGCATCAAGAACAGGTTCTCCAACTCTTAAAGGATAACCTCACTTTGTGCAGAATAGAATGAAACAACAGGCAGATCAACATCACAGCCAAAGAATTTTTGATGTTGGTGAATTTGTATTTCTACAACTACAACCATACAACAAAATGTCCCTCAAGAAAGCTAAGAAGGATAATAAATTATCACCAAAGCATTATGGTTCATACAAGGTGTTGCAAAAGATTGGTACTATGGCATACAAATTGGAGCTTCTTGCATCTTCCCAAGTGCACCTAGTTATCCATGTTTCATGCTTAAAGAAGGTTATAGGTGACAAGATCCCAGTACAAACAATATTTCCAGAACTTGACGAGGAAGGAAAATCATAGTGGAACCTGAGGCAGTCAAAGAAACACAAACTCAACAGCTACGAAATTGATCAATTTTGGAGTATCTCATCAAGTGGAAGAACTTTCCTGCTGAAGATTCCACATGGGAGGATGAGAATTTTATACAGAAACATCCAGAACTACTCAAGCATTGAGGACAACACTTTTTTGAAGGAAAGGGGCATGTTAGGTCCCTATAATACTAGTGATTCTCCCATTACTATTATCATTGTAGCCCCTTATTGTTATTGTTGTGCCCCTGTTGTCCCCATATTGTTATTATTGTGCACCATAGAAGCCCACTATTGTTATTTTTGTGCCCTTATATTATTATTGTTATGTTGGATCTGATTATATTGTGACCCGTAGACTCCTATATATAGAAAGGAGGTTTTTTCATTTGTATCATCCAAGAATTGTTCATTTGTGTAATGTAAAGGAGGTTGCCCCCTCGAAGAGGTTTATTTTGAAGTCATTGATCTATATTTTCTTCTATTTTATGAGTCGGTTGCTTAACACCAGTTTCTTGGGTAGATCTGGGAGGACGGTGTTACAAAGTGGTATCAGAGAATGGTTCACCCCTCGGCCTGGATGGGCTATGTGTTGATCATGCATGCATGTCAGTTGCATGTGTGTCTCTCACCCTTGCATTCCATCTTCTTATTGCATTTTCATGATGTTTTTAATGGTTGTAGTGATGTCGTCATGTGAAATTTGAGGTGTGATTTTGGAATGCACTCTGTGAGTGTATAACTGGTTACATGCCAATTTATGTCTCTTAAATGTATTGTTGTAGTATGTTTGGTTACATTCTTGTATGTGTGATTGTGTGTATCATTCTTGTAGGTTTTATTTCAAGTATTTTTCATTCATGCCTGGTCATATGTGTTTATGCATATGTATGGATGGTTATGCATCACTTATGCATGTTCATATTTGCATGTGGTCAAGTGTATAGTGATGTAAAGGTGGTGGTTGTCATGCATGAGGTCATGGTGCATGTTGTTGTTGAGGTCATGCATTGATGAATAGAGCCTAGCTAGAATGGTGGTTACATGGTGATATGATTATGTTTTATGTTTCTATATGTTGTCATGATTATGTTATACATGTATCACGTTGATTTGTTGATCTTGTAGACAAGGTATCCTCCCCGAGCTATACTAAGGTACATTGGTTTATTGTGATTTGGTTTAATTGACATGATACACCTTGCAGGAAGAAATATCAAATAGCTAGCAAGATGGTTGACTACAAAGACTCTCCCTATGAATCAGAAGAGAAGAATGGTGTTGGGAACTCTTCTAACTTTGCAGTGATACTGAGAAGTTTAAAGATAGAAATAAGAAGTTGTAAAGCAGATAATGAAAAAATCATACAAGCAAAAGAAAAGTTAGTAGAGGTAAATGCAGTCATGAGCAGGAGAATAGAACAAATGGGGCATATGGTAGTAGATCGCATGGTGGTCATAGATCAGATAGAGATGACATGATTAGAGATGGAAGATTTTTTGACACTTTGGATAGGAGAAGGGATAGACACAGGTATGATTCTAGTTATGATTCAGATAATCACTATGATTGTCATCAGTATCATCCTTACAGGAGGGGTGATAAGGGGTATTTGCTAGAATATTTTGAGAAATAAAAGCCACCTAATTTTGATGGAGAGGTAAATAAATTGCAAGATGCAGAGGCATGGTTTCTAGGAATGATGAAGTTCTTCAGATTGCATGACTATTCAAATAACATGAAAGCTAGAGTGGCTACATTCAGTCTCAAAGGAAAATCAGACATTTGTTGGGATGACATGAAGAATTTTAGAGGTATAAATGAGGACAATTTGACTTGGAGTGCGTTTGAGCAGCTATTTAAGAAGAAGTATTTGTCATAAAGATACTTTGATGATAGGGCGAAAGAATTCTATGAGCTAAATATGGGATCCATGATAGATGATGAGTACACTAGTAGATTCTTGGCATTTCTAAGGTATGTGGCTTACCTCAAGGAAGAGAAGCCTAAGATTCAGAGGTTTGTTAGTGGGCTACCAATTGCATTCAAAGATAGGATTGAGTTCAACGAGCCTAGATCATTTGAGGAGGCCATCCAAAAATTGACGCATTTCTATGAACAATCAAAGCATAGAATTGAGATTAAGCCAGACTGGAGAGGTAATGCAAAGAACAAAGGAAAATGGGACAAGAAATGGGCAATAAGGATAATGTTGCACCACCTAAGAGGTTCAATGCATCAAATAGAGGACAAGGACATAGATCTAAGGAGAAAAATAAGGATCCTATGCGGTGTTATGTTGGACTTGTGGAGGAGATCATCGCAGGAAGGATTTTCCATAGTACCAGAGTGGTAGGTCTAAGATATACAGTGCGCAGGAGGCATAGACTATTGGAGATGTTGGTCATAGTATTCCACGTATCTGTGCAAAATTGGATAAAAAATAGGCAGAGCATAAAGAATCCATCATTGAAATGGATGGTAAGCTTTGTGATCAATTTATTTCTATTTTGATTGACCCTAGATCTAATCATAGCTATGTTGGTCCTGATTTGGTGGATAAGTGTGATTTGAGTAATGTAGATTCTTTGTCAATGCAGTTGGCCACAAGTATGAAGTAATGATTTCATCATTAGGTAAGGGAGTGTTTTATTAAATTGTCTAATCAAAGAAGAAACTGACAAAGTACTTAAAGAGTTTCATGCAGGGGAATGTGGTGGACACTTGTATTGGAAATCAACTACTGATAAAATCCTAAGGGATGGATTTTATTGGCCCACCCTATTTGCTAATGTGAAGAAATATGTAACTTCTTGCCACAAATGCCAAACCTTTGAAGGCAAGAAAAAGTTGTTGCCTCTGCCCCTGAAGCCCATCTCCACTAAAAGACCATTTCAACAATGGGGTTTAGACTGTATTGGGGAAATCCACCCTTCATCCTCTGGCCAACATAAATGGATTTCGACTACTACAGACTATTTTACCAAGTGGATAGAGGCCATCTCTTGTAGGAAAGCCAATGACTCAGTATTCATGCAATTCCTAGAGACTAACATCTTGTCTAGTTTTGGCTGCCGGAAGAAGATTATTACAGACAATGTTGCTGCCTTTAAATCTAAGAGAATGATTAATTTCTGTCATAAATACCACATTACCTTGGGCCATTCTATAGCCTATTACCCTCAAGGTAATGGTCTAGCTGAATCCTCCAACAAAAGCTTGATCAACATCATTAAGAAAGTCTTGGAGGAGAACAAGAAAAGTTGGCATAAAAAGCTTGTAAATGCACTATGGGCAGACAGATTGACCACTAAGAGATCTATTGGGACCAGTCCCTATGAATTGGTTTATGGTATGGAGGCAATATTCCCTTCTTCTTTGGGAATCCCAGTGATAAAGTTGCTACAAGAGATACAGGCAGAACCTAATGATATTCATAGAAGGATCAATCAAACTATTCACTTACAGTAGACAAGAGAGGAGGTCTATCAAAGAGCTCAAGTTCTACAAGAAAAGCTTAAAAAGATATTTGATAAAAGAACCAAAGCAGAGGATTTCTTCATTGGGGATAAAGCTTTAAAGTGGGATTCCAGAAGAGAAAATAGGGGAAAACATGGAAAATTTGATTTCTTGTGGAGAGGACCATTTATCATTCAGACTGTACAAGGAAACAACACCTACTTTTTGAAAATCCTGGATGGTACAAAGGCAGATGATGGACCAGTCAATGGCCGAATGCTGAAGCATTATTTTGATCCACTCTGTTAAAGATACCAACACTTTAATTTGTACATAATAGTGTTTAATTTATGCATTGTTGGGTTGTGTTATATTCTTTCCACATAGTTAACAGGGGTTTGAGGGGTACCCGCAACCCTACTTTATGGGGTCCAAGGTAGCGCCCCGGAAAATTTTGGTTTTGGACCCTATGTTAGGTTGGGTGGACCCACCTATGGTTTTGTGCATGATTTTCGCACATGGTTATTGGACGCGATGGTTTTCGGTCCATGGTATTGGATGCTTCAGCATGTATAAATATGTATTGTAACATTGAAAGGAACATAATGAAAAATCAAGCTGGTAGTCTCGGTTTTGGGATCCAGTGGGGAATCTCTGTGTATATGTGTTTTATG